>JAAGNO010023098.1:0-23473 GCA_033439905.1 Ceryle rudis | reverse complement strand
CTTCTTCCTCATTTTCAGTTGCTGGTTTCAGATTATTAGGTCCTTGTCTCTAGGAATTCATTCTTTGTATCTTTATACAAAGAATGTATCTTTATACAACTCATTTTTGTGAAAGAGCATTTAAACATTAAATGCACTTTTTGTGATACAGGCTCCTTTTACCCTATATGGGAAGAATTCCAAATAGTACAGCTGAAGGTTGATAGGTGTTTTATATGTCCGTCAACCTTTAACTAAGGATGACATGTAAGTTTAAAAAGGTTTGATATTTATTCCCTATAAAGGAATCCCATTTGTACTGATTGGTTGTGTTTCTTCTTTGTAAAGTAGTTCTGTTCAGAGTGATGCACAGTAGGTCTGCATTATGGTCTTAATGAAGAAAACACTATTTATTTATTTATTTATTTATTTACTAAGAGGAAGACAAATGTATTAACTCGGGTAGGACTGAGTAGTGATGGAGAACACCATTAAACATTTATGCTAGCAATTCATAGTGTGTATTATCTCATACTTGAAAGGATTCCCTCTATAAAATAACTTGATGGCAGTGGAAATTTCCTGAAAGTCATTGTATATCATAGGTACATAGCTGATGCTAAGTACCACCACATTTCCATCCAAAAATATATGTGTAGAGATAGTGTAAATCCGCTCAGCCGTATCCTACAAGGAGGACTAGTACACAGTTTAATCGGCCATTTTGCTCAGCCCTCTTCAATTCAGATTTCTGTAGCAGGTCTGAAATCATACCGTATGATTTCATATGGTGACACTTTCAGCTCCTATGTTTAAGCTAATGTATTATTCTGTTAGTAAAAAAAAAAAGCAAGCGTTTCTGTTTGAATCTGAAAGCTCTTTGAAATCATGCAACACTCTCTGCTCACACTAGATTTGATAGGATTTTTTAGTTACCAGGTTGCCCCGCCATGAAACACAGTGCTCGGGAATCTTCCTCATTCTCTTCCTTCATGACTACAAACAGGTATCTTGTCAAGCTCCATGTGATCTTGGCAATTATGAGTTAGATTGTTTTATCTGTGTTTCTTGGATAGTCATAAAAAAAGATGTTGGGTGTTAAATATTTATATTGGAATTAAGCAGACTCTGGCCTGCAGTTTAGAACATTTTTTGTGGCAAGGGCCAAGCGTTAATACCAGGAATAGGAGAGGAATACAGTGATGCCAAGGCTCAGGAGACTCCATATGTGGTAATGTGGTGGTATCAAAAAATTCTTACCCCTCTTACTTGGATATTTGTTTCCAGGAAGGATGATAAAACAATAATTAACCAATTAACCATTTTTTCATCCAAAATTTTGCAAGTATTTTTGACAGTTTGAAATGATAGAACAGTGCTTTGTCATTTGTTTTGAACATTTTCCATCAAATGACTGCATTTCATAAAATATGTGATTAGGCTTCTGTTCTGTTGGCTCATGCAGTATTTCATTCTAATTTGAGTAAGTTTTTTTGCATGTGCCAGTTAGTCATATAGATAGATAAGTGCTCATCATAAATGGTATTTGAAGTCTGTAAATACAAACCAGCAAGATAAATAAAATGTTTCTAAAGAACAGAAATGTTTCTAAGAGGAGAACAGAAATGTTCCTGTAAAAGAGGAGATAGTCTCTACAGTATGTGCTCTTTTAAAGTGCATTAAGTTGGAATGATTTTTTTTCTGATTTATGTCAAATCTTTAACTTTTTTTTTTCTGACCTTTAATTTATATTAATTGTGAATTATTTTTTTTTTAAACTGTCCTGTCCGAGTGGGTGTCTACTGAGTGGGTTGAAGATTTTCTACTCTGTGAGCAGGAGAATGATTTCTGTAATTGTCTAGATGCACTATAAAGACTTCAGAAACTTCTCTTGGTGAGAATGGGCTCAGCGCTCAATTTTAGAGGAGATTAAGAAGACACTATATATAAAGTAGTTCTGCTTTTGTGAAAAGTGAATTTTGGATCATTAAAAAAAATAACAATCATAGTTCTTCAGCTCTTTTCTGACTAGCAGCTACAGGAACTATGTTGCTAAGAGATGCTTTTCTTTCAGCTGAGGAAGGTGTAATAGGCAATGATGAATGTGTTAGTGATCTTTAGCATGTTCTTGTCTTTTTGCTAACAGGCTGTAAAAACCTGTCAAGTAATTCAGTATCTCCAGGTCTGTGAGCCCTCTGGTTTTTATTGCCTTTTCACATATGGAAGAACATGGGAAGAAATTGCTGAAACGCTAATTCACAAAACCTTTTCAGGATTGAATGTTCTCTAAAAGTCATACTGTCCTCAGTTGTTGTCTGAAGTCTGCAGTTGTAAGATCTTGGAAAAAGGAATCTTATTTTTATTTTGCAGAATATTGGCTGTGACGACTATCTGGGTTCAGACAAAGTGATTGACAAGTGTGGAATATGTGGCGGGGACAACACTGCTTGCAAGGTTGTGTCTGGAGTTTTCAAGCATACGCTAACAAATCTTGGCTACCACAAGATAGTGGAAATTCCTGAAGGAGCTACTAAAATCAACATTACTGAGATGTCAAAGAGCAACAACTATTTGGGTAAGTTGCATCTCAGTGAATAAAGCATTCTTTGTGTGCTAGTGCAACTGGGTGGAGGTTATGCCAGGAAAGTCCTTCTAAGCAGCGTGAAATAGGTGTCAAGCAAGAAAGGAGAAGAGGGAAGGGAAGGAAAATAGAAACTATTAAACAGGCATTTTGATCAGAACTGTCAGTTTATAATTCTAGCTTGATGTCACATGACAAACACCATAGGCCTGTTACCATCTATTTTCCCATCTATCTGACCTGGCTTTGGTGTTTCCTATTAGTTGGTGCCACTATAATGATTACACTTCCCACATTGTTAACCTTCCCTGAGTGATCAGGAATCCAGCCAAGCAACACACTTGTTTACGTAAAGTGTACCCAGGCTGCTTGAGGAGAGAAGAGCATCTTCTGATTGCCTAAAAATTTCAGTTCTGCTAAAGTGAAAATATATCAAACTTGTATTGAGTTCATGTGATACTGAGGTGACAGCCGCACAATGCAAGGTCATTTGTACAGTTATTTATTCTGAAGCAGGTCCTTAATTCAAAACCATAGAATATCCTGGAATATTTATATTAACAGTATAGCATCTTGTATATTTCTAGATCTGTCTAGTGTGCTGCAAATTAGAGATTATGTGGAATTTCTACAGATCTATGTCTGTCTTTTATCCATTTGTGAACTGTGTCATTCTGTTGTGGCCTCTCATGTTCCCTGGTTACAAAGCCCTTAGTATGCCTATATTTGTGTTTCTGTTTTGGAGCCAGTTCTGCTGAGTGAACTGGAAAGAGGAGAGTTGGTTAAGATTTGTAAAACCTGCCCTTTGCCCTTGAATTTTTCTTCATCTGTGATTCCATCTGTAGATCTGTCTTAAAAATTACCACACCAAATAATAAAAACGGAGCTACACAAGGCCTTTCTTGCTAGCTTGGTGTAATTATTACTAGAACTATCCAGCTATACTGAAAGTTTCAGATCCCAGTACTCTTGGCTGACAGCTGCTCTGTCTCACTTCTGGCTGGTAAGCATCTCAGCTGCTGCTCACATACAAGAAGGGGAAGTGCTCATTACTGAATTACTTCTCTCCTCTGCTTTCTTCTCCTTAATTCCTTCTGGATCATTAACTAGTTCTACAGAAACATTTGCCTGTAGATGGGAGTTTATTATGGGGAACAGTCCGAACTGTCATGTGAACTCCAGAATTTTACCAAAAATGTGATTCTTCAAAAGTAAAGGAATAATATGTAAGCTACCTACAGTCCGAGAAAACCAAATATTGTGGACCTCTTGTAGGGTGGTCCTACCAGTGTTAATTTGTCCTGGTTTCATCCAGGTGTATTTTTGATAAACTATATACACTGAACATTCAGTCTTTCATGTGAACAGTGTGTATAGTGTCCATGAACACTACCTTGTTTGATGATTAAATTATCATCAGGACAGTGAAAGTAGCCATGTTACTAATATATAAAATCATAGAATTAAATGTAATTTTTATGTCAGATTTACATGCCAATGTCTGAAAACAGCTAGCAGAAAAATTTCTCTTAACTATGTTAAAATGTCATGAGCCACTTGAATATTTTTAGCATGGGCAGGACAGAAAAAGAGTAAGATAGTTTACTTAAAAATAACTAGACTGTTGGCATGTGTGGGAAAGTGGCAAAGTTTTTCTTTCTCATGCTACTCCTTATCCCCTGAGCTCTTGGTTATATGTTATCATCTTTTCTTTCTTTTCTTTCTTTTTTTTTATCCATTTCATCTGTTTCATTTTAAAGCTGCTGGTATGGATTTATTCTGCTAAATTTGCCAGCTCCCTCCCCTGTTAGGAATTCTCGAGGCCATAGTTCCAGATAGGACTCCAGCCTCTCTGCTTACACCATAACATGATAAACTTGGTTTACTGAGGCAGGTGAGTTGCACCGGGACAGGAATGAGCATGTTTTAACAGATCAAGAAAACTGAGTAGAGAAAGATTTATCAAGCAATTTATTGAAGAAATTAAATGGTAATTGGAAGGTTATTTTCTGGTAGATTGATTGTCACAAATTTCTCACTGATAAAACAGCATTCAAAATTTAGATATACATATTTTTATGGAGCACATAACACTGGTAGGGCTGTGAAGCTTGAACACTCGGATCTGGTGTTTACTGGTTTCTCCATGTTTATGGCATGAAGTCTTTAACTTTAAAATAAAAAAATCTTAAACTCATCCTTACTCTTCAGCAGCAACAAGAAAAGCAACCCAGCAGCCAATCTTTTAACTGTGTAGCTGAGTAGCATTGCAAGACTGAAGTTTCAGATGCCTGTTTCGTAATAGTCCAGTTGTAGCCCTCGGAGGTGCTTGTAAGCAATGTTCTTGTTGTAAGGAGTGCAAGTTGCTTTTGGTTTTCCTTTCACTTAGCATTTTTATGGCTTCTTCAGTGCAAGATTGTAAGTCAACTCAAGGTCACTAAAACTTTTTTAGAAGATGATAGCAGATGTTTCTGGGCATCTGAGTTGTCCAGCTTCTCTGTTCAGGAGACTGTCTTGAGTTCCATGTACTTTCATTAAAAGAAGTTGTACGAAGCTCCACACCTTTCCACCGCCTTGTGAAAAGTAGTAAGCAAATAAGCAATCAGGGAAGTGTGTTTTCACAAGGAGATATTTCTGTACAATGGGGAGGTGCTGGAAAAAGCAGGCAAGAATGTGAGATTTCTTATCCAAAGAATTTTAAACTCATATAAAATTCTTCCACACATTTGAAAGCTTCTCCATACTGCTTTTGTAAACTTTTTCATAGTAATCTATTGCTCATTATTGCAAAACCCATGACGTTCACAAAAAAAAGTAGTTCTAATGATGAGGCTGAATATGATTGTTGTTTATGAAGGTTTACTAATTTTAAGCATTGCGCTTAGGTTTTTTGCACACAACTTGGCGTGATTGCAGAATAAAATTTTTAAGTTCTTTCTACTTGATAAATTTTCTGTTAAATAAAAATCATGACAGTGCTATATGAAGCATTTGGTGTTTCTGGAACATCTTTATCAGGGTACTCAGAATATTCAGATTAAATGAGATAGGCTGTTTCAATGGTAGTTCAACTGGTTGTTCATGTAAGTTTAACTTTTCACAAAAACTACAAAATCATAGATTTCTTGTTCATCTAGTGATCTATACTGTTTAATTACTCTATACCTGAAAAACCTTTAACAACATTGTTTCTGTTTTCTTGTCTTACGTTTTCTTTTAGGTGTACTCCTGGTTTTGAGTGAGTGAATTTCATACAGGACAAACATAATCTTTTCTTCTTCCTGCTTTCCCCCCTCCACTACATCCCCACCCTATGTGCTAAAAATCCTTTTAGGTTTTCCATTTCTGGAAGATCTTTACTGTAGGAAGAATGTCAGTCTGATAATGGAAAATATTTTAAAAGCCAAATTGATACTGACCTGCAACATTATCTGGTGTTTCTTAGAGAACCAAAATGAACTACCTCTGAAAGAGCCATAAGGCAGAAATTCCTCAGAAAACATCTATTTTTTCCTTGTCCTTGTGTGCGTGTGTTCAGAAAGAAGGCAGTCCAGTTTTAGGCTGCTAAATAATAGCTATTAATAACTATTAGTAATGTATTCATTGATCTGTATGTTTACTCTAGGATTTTTTTGTTGTTGGGTTTTTGTTTGTTTGGGGATGTTTGGGGGGTTTTTTTACAGATAGAAGCAAAACCTACATATGCAATTTAGGTTTAGACTCTATCAAGTGTAAACAAGGCTATAGGCTGTACAGTTCTGCGCTACGTATGGAATGACTTGCTTCTCAAAGTAGTTTACAGCACTATTTTCTTACTGGCTGATGTGTTAAATCTTTCAGCAACAGAACTACTGACCTTGGACAGACTTTTACATTGGCAAAGCACTTCTGTCACATGCTAGGCTTGTACAGAAAAGAGACAAAGACATACTTTTTATCCCACTGGTAATCACCAGCTGGCCAGTTCTCATACACTGAAATGGGAAGCTTGCCACTGAATTAAGTAGGACCATAATGCCTGAAGTGGTACCAAGTACGTTACAGCGCTTAGCTGCAGAACGTGAGGGTTTGAGTATAAATACTTCAGCATCTTTAGGATTGGGATTTGAGATAATGGCAAATTTTAAAGGCAAATTACATGAATCTGAAGTGATTATTTGGAAGGTGCTTTTTTGCATGTTGGATCTTGAGAACCTAGTTCAAAGAAACTGGTTGTTATCCCTAGCCTCAACAGCAACAGAATCTGGTGGGAAGAAAGAATCAAAACGAAAACCAAAAATTTAGAGTGAAAGATACAATGGTTGAAAATGCATTAATTTTGAAATACATTTACCATGTGTAATGAACTTATACTAATTGAAAAGAATCTGGTAATGTCCCATAACTCCAGCAGCAGTTTGTTTCTAGAGCAGTTGTATGAATCTGGAGTCATATAACTGAGTTCTGCAGATGGTACCAGACATACTGCCTGACATGGTTTGGCAGTAGATGTTTGAGTTATCTTATGAAAGGGAAAGCATATACATTAGAGTTTTGGCAAGTCTCTTAATATTTTGTACCTTACCTGAATACTTTTGACTGCAAAGATGTTTCATAGTGAAATTTATTTCATTGCTAATTGTGAAGCTCATCACAGTTCCTTTGGGGAATACATTACATATTTGAATTTTGTTTTTCATGGAATTAAGTTATTTCAGCCACTAAATGAGATAGGGAGGTACTTGGCTTTAATCCAGTTACCTTGCTTTCAGTAAAATGATACTCTACCATTCTAGCATCTTCTATTGGCACATGCCAGTATACAATATTTGTGATTAAAATAAGAGTTATACATTTAATATTGTTTTAGACAGAAGTCCAAGAGATGTTAATAGCATTCTTGTGAGTATTGGTGTGCCTGAACATGAACATGGATTTAAGGAATTTGTCATGAGAAAACAGAAGTGACTGGATACTAAAAGGGCTGTGAAAAGATTCTCTAAAAAAATACTTGATTCAGTATTCCCTGCAGCAGATAACATTCAAACAGTATGTCTCATGATGAAATATTGTTAGCAGCTCTTGAGCTTAAAATAACATCTTGAAATCAGCTTGGAAATTAAAACTTACAGCAAGTAAAGGACTTACATTAGAGCACTGGTAGAGAATTTAGAAGATAAACATTGTTACAGGTGCTGCTATATCACGTGAAAAGTCTTATAATTTATATATTAGCAATTAACTCATTGTTTTCCTTCATGTGGTGCTAAATAAACCCGTTAATACACTTTAAAAAATACAGTTTTTAATTGCTGTTAAAAATTTATGGGTTTATTTTTATATAAATTTAAAGCCTTCTGTGGAAAAAAAAAGTTGCAACAGATAACATGTAGTAATATGGAGAAGAGAGGATAATGCATGTGAATTTCAGGGCTTGGTATGAAACATGCAAGAATATGCCAGAGCATGTATTCTCAATTTATATACAAGGGGTCTGCTTATAGTAAACTTCTGTTACAATGCTTAGGTGTGTGTTGGATTCAGTGGTTGTCCCAGATAAGCAGTGAGCGCTATCAGTGCCCTGGTATAATTCTTACTTTTCTATTCAGAAACAAATTCTGCAATCTTTTTGTTTCAGTTTATGAAGTGCTGCAACCCAAAGCTATGCTATGATGTATATTTATTGAGATGGACTTCTGGAACACCCACAAGGACTTCAAATTTGTATTTCTTAGAGTGTAAAAATTGAGTGCATCCCTATATTTGTCAGTCTGTGCATTAGAGTTTGAGTGCCTGTCTCGCGTGTACAGCTAACCGAATGCATTACTTATGAACTATGTAATTACAATATCTGGATTGGAGTAACTGTTTTTTTTACCTTTTGTCCTTGGTCCTCTTGCCTGTTCTCTGCTGGAGTTAAACAACAAAGACATTTCTATGCACAGATGATGTGCTCCAAACTGTGAGGAAAAGACTGAAGGAATCGCTTCTTAAATAAACTGAAATTAAACACGGCAAGGTCAAACCATAAACAAGTTTCAGAGTAAATTATTAATATCTGAAGAGGCAGTTAGAATTTATGTGTAAACTTAACTAGAGCATTTTGTATTATATTCCTAAAATACACTTTTTATGACTAGGAATCCTAGCAAATCTTTTGTGTAGCTATTTCCTGAAATTAAACTGAAGAATCGGGAATTTATACCCAGAAAGAGGAACGACTAGGATTTCTGGAAACCGTTTGTAAAATCAAGTATTCCTATAAAAATATGCTAATGGTAGTATCAATTGATATCTCATGCTTATTTGCTTCTGCCTTATCTCCTTGTCTTCACTCTCAATGTTTTCCTGCATTGCTTCCAATTTTACGTTCGGTTAGATATTTTCTGACTCTACAAAACTGGCCATCAATAGAAGCTTAACCAATTTTTGGTCACCTCAAAATGTTCCATTCTGTGTTGGTTTTAGAAGAGACTTGATGAGCAGAGAAGATTCTAAGTTTTTTCCACTTATATCAGTTTGCATACTTGTAGATATTTTGATTATCTGAATTCATCACATTTTGCATTAATTGCTCATTGCATGGCCATGCTTTAATTTAAAACTAACATAGGGCTACTGAGAGAGTTGTACTTCTCAAATGGACTTAAAAACAACCTCAGTACTGAAGTGTCTAATGCTGACCTTTCCAGGAAAATGCTTTTCCATGGCTGTTGTTTTATGCACAGAAGCTCAGAGTCTGATAAGAGAAATACCCATGTTCTAACAACTACGCAGTCCAGTGCATGTGAGTTAATACTACACTAATTGCTGACAGATTGACTTCAGACTTTATGTTTAGGCTGCATATGCTGGCCTGAGACTTGAAATCGCTTGCATTCCCTGAAGCCAAAAAGTAAGTACAGTGTTGTGGTTAGTTGGTTATGGCAAAACTTATTTATGTGGGTGGTTGCTGATCATTTTGTGGTCTTCCTCGGTAGACTGTGGGTTGTGATAAGTAACTTCAATGTAGTCAGTTTGGCTACCACATTCTGTTTGGAGGATTCAAGACAATGGCAAAGAAGCGTGAGGAGTCTCTGGTTTATGCCTAGAGATGACAGAAATCTTGGAATTATATTCTGTAAAGGATTTCTGGGTCAGTCTTAGTTTGGATCTTGCCTTGTGTGGTCATATTCCTGTCACAATGAGTATTATTTTTCCCTTTTAAAAAAGTCATAATTAGGGTGAAGTGTTCACTGTGTTACATTTAACATCTTTTTTACTTTGTTCCATATACTAATTGTGTCATCGATAATATTCTTTTATTAAACCATCCTTTCCGAAAACATAACGTTAGGTTACGGGACAATTGTGATTACTGCTTATGCTTTCTAGCAGTGTTTGTATGTGTATTGTCAAGTGGGAGAGTTAATCCTGGGATTTGAAAGTCCTTTCCTACAGTCATGCTAGACAAACACCCAAGACACACAAAGCCAGGGAGAGCATAGGATCTTTCACTTACAAAAGCCTTTACAAGGTGATAATTTTTGAAAACAGTACAAGCTTGTAATCCAATTTTAAAGAACAAAATCGGAAAAATCAAGGACTGAAGAGTCATGGTGGGACAGCTTCATGTAAGATGTAGCATGGCAGGCAATCTGAAATCCAGTGTGAATACCCCTGAAACTGTAAAGGAGATTTCACTTAAGATCTGATCCAGTGCTACTTAAAGTCCTTGCAGCTTTTGTCAGTATTTGACTTTTGCAGTTCAGCCTATGCTTGAGGATAATGCACATGTAGATAAGTTACCAAGGAGAATAAAGACTGTCACACGTTTGCTTCTGATGCAAAAGGGCTAAAAAATAATAAGAGACAGTATATTATGAGAGACAGAACTGTGCAATAGCTATCTTTCTAGCTCTTCTTACCTGAAGTTTATTACTAATATGCCCACTTCTTCATACACACACCTTCGTTTACATACCCTTTGAAAATTGTCCTTAAAATTGTTTCAAATTGATTTTCTGCAAGGAAAGTTTCTTTCACTAAATGAATGTTCATCTTATTGTATCCAACATGTATTACTTGGCTAGGGTGATCACTTACTAAAACCCTTGAAGTTGTTAAGACTTTGGATGAAATTCAACCTGGGTGTTAATGAATTCAACTCCACTGAATTCAAGTTGCACAAGAGTCTTACCTAGTCTAATGACCTGTAGTTGAACCAGAATATATCTAGGACATTATTCTTTGCTGACCATATATTTTTTCAATACTGGTGTAGCTTAAATAATTACATTTTAAAGTTTCTGGCAAGGTTATCTTACTATAGTAAATTCCAGGGTGACCTTTTCCCTTCTGGCTTCATTAAACAGCCAGCTAATACCTAACGCTCTGTATATTGGCCTGTAGGGTTCTGAAAACATACAAAAGTAATGCTTTCTCAAAAGCTGGTTTATTCTTTTTTTATATATCTTAAGTGGCAGGTTTTAAAGAAAAAAAAAAGGGGGGGGGGACCATGTTACTCATCTGGGTGATAGGTTCTTCTGACCTCAGGAGAGTAGTTAAGCCTTAATGGCTGGGTTAATTTCTGTATCACAGCTTTCCACCACTGCCTTACAAAACATTCTTCTGCATGGTGCTTTCCAAATGAGCGGCTCCTTGCTTGCTGATTGTGACAGATCTTCTTGAGAGGTTGGGGTGCTGAGCAAGAAGCCTGGGTGCCTGGCCTGGGAGATGGGTGGCTTTCCATCTGGCCTGAATTTAAAGAACAGTTCTTAGTCTTGCTGCTTTTTCAGGTTAACAGCTTCCTAGCCTTTTTCCTCTTTTCCCTCTGCATTTTGAAGAAGAAAATGAGTATTTATTTCCAGCACCCATTGACTAGGCTTTCTGGCTCATACCAGCTCATCAATGACAGCAGTTATGACCAGGTTTGGAACTCACAGAAATCATGTTTTCATTTACTGTGTTTCCTAGTTCTGTCACCATCTGACAGAGGAGGTGTTATTTTCTTTTTTTTACCATTTGTTTGTAAGCAGTTGTCTTACAAAAACAGCTATCGCTACAGCAGTGCACCAGCTGAAGCCTGCTGTTGCTTTGATGATCTGCCCTGCACATACATCATCTGAACAACAGCCAGCAGCAATGAGTCCCACTGAGGTGCTTGTTTTGTAAGTTCTGTATTAAAGAACTGGGTTTTTTTTTTTCTCTGAAAATGTGAAAGGTTGGTTCAAAAGTAAGGAAAAAGGATAAAGAGATGTATGCAAAATAGTGAGAGGAAACTCAGAAAGTCTGGTTGTTAAGTTTTACTTGTAAAGAAACCACCACTCGGATTGCCTGTATAACTTGGCAAACGCCCCCCCCCCCCCCCATTCCTGGAAGCTTCTGGAGAACTAACTGCAAGATTTTCAGTATTTCCTGCTTCTTGTTAGACCCCAAAATCTCTAATTTCAGCCTTTCTCACGGTGTTTTGATTATACTTCTGTTTCCAGTTAATGGACAGAACCAAGGAACTTGAATGCAAAATTTCAAAGAAAATGCATTTAAAAATGAAAGGGATTGGCTTTTTGAACAGTTTTTATTAATTTGAACCCAATTAATTTTAACTTCTAAGATCTCAAAGCTTTAGAATATTTTTGTATTCTAGTTGCTGACCAAACCATCAAGTAGTTTGCATGAAAATAGTCATTTGAAGATTGTTTTTAGCTCCCAGTGTTTGGAATATCAACATGTGGTTTGTTCAAGGCTTCTTAAAAAAAATCTAAGCTCTTCTGAAAGGCATGTCTGTTAATTGATCACTTTACTGCATGCATTTCATGGCACTGGCCTGAGTTCAGTAACCTGGATTCTCTTGTCACTAATGCAGCTGACTTGCTGCTTTCACACCCTTTTTCCTTGTCTCTAAGATTGCCAACAGGAGACCATTTTGGAAATGTCATGTACTCTTTGGAAGTCATTACCTTTGTGAGTTGATGAAAGTCTTTTATATGTAATCTGTTGCTCAGTTTTCTATTTACCTGGAGTAAACACTAATTTGACTAAGGTTGTTTTCTAAAGTTGTGATCAAGGTGTAGTGATCTTACTTGCTAGTCACGGGTCCGACACAATACTTCTCTTGTCTTCTTAAAAATTTTAATTTAAGATGCATTTTGTATTCTGACTTGGCTATAAATAAAGAATGACTGCTGTCAGTCCAAATTCATAAACTATCCATAGGCAAATTCCCAAATCACATGAAGACGCATTTCTTCCTTGCCAAGAGGAGAGGTTGTTTGAATGCTACACAACAAAACTTAAAAAAAATGGTTGGGAACCTGGTTTCAATTGTCACAGATATTTCTGTACAGCATTCTTTGATTCCCTAATCTTTTTTTTTATTCAGGGCAAAATTTTTTTTTGGATAGTAACAAACCTTTCTTTGTTCCTTAAGCATCCCTTGATCTTGTCAGATAGAAAGTGTTCTTATATCTTTGTCTGATTCTGTAAAAGAAACATATTTTTATCTTTTTCTTTTTTACGGTGCTTCTCTTATTTCACTTTGAACTTCTCAGTTTCCACATTTGTTTCTTACCCTTTTTAAAATCTCTTTTAGTAAAATAATCACCCAGTAGAAACTCTACATGATTAGTGGCTTCATGGTTGAATCCAATAAAGAGATTTCATCTGCAGAGAATATTTTTATATTGCAGCATAAAATACCAAAAGAAATCCAAGTCTTTTTTAATACACAATATATATGGGGAATAAAACTTGATTTATAGACTGCGATTAAGTTAGTCAAGGGAGATTAAACTTTATCCTTTATTTCTTAACTTGCCCAATTCCTTTGTTTTCCGTTGATCATTTCAAGCACTTGGTGTCAGAAAAATTTGGGTGCTTAGAAGCCTTACAGACCCAATCTTCCTTTCATATTTGTACCCCTGGCAGCAGTAGTTAGCCCATGGTCATGGCTTCATTTATTTTACATATTTGTGTTATAATCAGACTACTGTAATTCTGAAAATTCTGTCGTGTGCCTGAGAGTTCTGGGTCAGGTGAATGCCTGTTGTGAGATTATGGATTTATTTTTAGTGAGCTGCCTCACAAAGGTTACCTGCTTGCACTGCTAATCTAGACATGGTTTAGGGACCTTGAGATAGAAAAACTGAGTATCTGTTGACCACCGGTAACCACAAAATGCTAATAAAGAGATTTATTAAGGGCATGATAGTCCAACAGCAGCTAATATGCGTTGGGGTTAATACCTCGATCCATCTCAATCGCCTGCATCCACCTACACCAGCGCTTCTACCAAGGACAACAATACACAGCTTTGAGTCAGCACGCAGTC
Organism: Ceryle rudis; assembly: GCA_033439905.1. Classification (NCBI taxonomy): domain Eukaryota; kingdom Metazoa; phylum Chordata; class Aves; order Coraciiformes; family Cerylidae; genus Ceryle; species Ceryle rudis. Next base: position 9,626 of record JAAGNO010023098.1, on the reverse strand, counting down.
AGTTGTCAAAATGATGGCTATGGCCTGAGGCTACAGCTGATTCCTCTGCACCTATAAAGCTTTTTATCTGTAGCTTGTGCAGAGCAAGGAAGTTCTGAGTGTAACTTAAAATGAGGAATCTGTAGAGCAGTTTCACTGAAATTATGGGAGGTAAAACTCAGGGAGGAATAAGCAGGGGTGTTCCATTGAACGGGAGTTGTCTAACCAAAGCATGAAAACATTTAAACGATAAGCAGCACTAGAGTTTTGGAGAGCTTGGGGAAGATACACATTTTTATTGGCAAGAAGAGGCCCCATCATTTGTCTTATAAATTGTTTGTAAGGACCTAAGGCAACAACATCTTAGTGTATAATGTGTCTGCAGATGTTCAGTCAGACTGCAGAATAAAGATACCTTCAGTAAGTGGAATTACAAGTTTATTGTTGAATTTCTGTAATAACACTTCATCATTCTCTTTTAGGTTGGTATTCCAGAGTTGGGGGGAGAATGATTCATTTTTCGTTAAGTGTCTGGCAGATCTAGAAGAGGTTGTTATGTATCCAGAAAAATAGTTCCCTCTGATTTTTTGTTTTGTTTTGTTTGTTTTTCTTACCAAATCCTTTTGCTTTCCTTCCTCGGGCCTAATTAATGCACAGGAATGCTAAGCCATAGGGATTTGTTTTAGCTTAAATTTACACTATAAACAGACAATACCTTTCTTCAGTTGTCTTCTACCAAGAAAAAAAATTAATAAATAACCCCCTACCACACTGAGAAGCATGTTGCAGTCTTAAATTTCTGTTAAGAGATTGTAACTTTCCAACATCCTCATTTTCTGTTGCGTTCTGTACAGTCCTAAGAAGCCAACAGACCTAGTTTTTTGTTAGCTGTAATAGGAGAGGTATTGTGCATTGAAACTTCAATGTTTGTCAGTTATTTGTAAGCAAAGCTTCACTGGTTTATGAATGAAACAGAGGGTTCCTTCCCTGTGCTCAACTGAGTGTGGGCTCAATTCTGAGCAGTTTTTCAAAACACAGATCTTTGAGAACTGTAAAGGATTTTATTCCATTCTGTTAGTTTGTGAAGTGTCACCTATTTATAATTCAGTATTTTTCCATGAACCTTGTAGATAGTTTAATTTAAGAAGATAAACATGGGGAATTCTATTAATTAATGGGATCAGATTAACCTTGAATTACCTTGTACTGATGGTGACCCTTTGGTGTGCCTCTTGCAGTTCCTGTGTCAGGAGAGTTGTGTACCTGGAACCCAGGGAGAAAGTATGTCCAATGACCGTACAACAAACAGAAGTAGTGTTTTCACAAGCAATTTAGGACAGTGCAGCTTGCATCTTTGTTCTTTGCCTTTGTTTGTCTTCAGTTAACAGACTGTGAAATGAGCATACTAACAAGTAGAACACAATATTATTGTAAAAATAAAACCAGACAATTATTTCAAAGATTGAAACATTTGAGAACAGCAGTGCATATTTTCTGTATGCACCTCGGAAGACAAATGTTAGTTTGTCTTTATTGAAAATCGGGTCTGACACCATAGGATGTTTGATACTCTGTCCTGCTGGAACTGTGTTCCTGAGTTAGATTTTGTTGGCTGAAGTTGAAAGTTAATTTGAGAAACAAAGCAAATAAGGAATCTTAAAATTCACCGTTAGCTGTTGGTTTTCCATTTAGAATGTGTGCTGTGTGTTATCATCTCCATCTCCACTGCATACACTTTTGAAGCAAAGGTGAAATCAGACGGAATAGTTTTGTTCCCACCTTGAAATGTGTCTAAAGATTCAGGAGGAAGAAACAGGGAGTGTGGAATGGGATGTATGCATTTGTGGTTTATGTCAATATCGTCCCTAATGCAGATGAAGGAATACCAATTTAGCACTTTAGTGGAGGTGAATTGGTGAAGGATTTTTCCAGTCTGCTAGTTTCATCACTTTTAAGCAGAAAACAATGGTAATATGGTCAGGTTTCCTGTGAAGTCCAACCAAAATCAGGTGTGTTGGAACTTAACTGAGCTTTGGAATTAGGTGCATCTCCATTGTCCCTAATTCTGCAGATACTGATAAGTAGTGTTTAAAGAAGCTTAGAGACTCTCAACTCTCCTTAGTATTGTAAGGTAAGAATCTAAAACTGAGAGTGTGCATGTTAAAACAAAAGAATATAGTGATAGAGCGGATATAACATTACTGTGTAATGAAGTCTAAGCTTAGTATATTTTGTGCATACATGTGACGATGCAGATTTTCCTGGTGAATTTAGTGTCATTTGTCAAGGATCAAGCATCTGCTCATATGCAAGTCATCTGTTGCTCCTTCATTCTGGTATACCTACATCTTCAAATTGGTACATTGTATATGTAGAGTCAAATTCCTGTTGGATCTAGATTATAGCAAGAACTGGTTAGTGTTACGCATTGCTACCTGCTTGTGTTTTTTCTTCCTTCCTCCAGTATAAAGCAGCCATCCTATGGCTTTCTTCCCTTGAAAACTGAGAAACAGTTTTTAATGTCTCAGTTGCAGTTCTCACCTCTTGTTCTTCTCTCCTGAGGCAGTTTGAGTACCACATCTTGCAAGGGTGAAATTTCTGCTCTCCCTTATGAGGCAAATTAATGGAACAGTGGAATTCTTTAGGCCTCTGTATGTGCTGACTCTGGTACCTTAAAACCTTAAAAATACCCTATGTAGATGAGACTTTCAAGCAAATGTTTAATGCTAATGGCAATGGTTTTAATTGGTCTAAGGTACTTAAGAGTCTGAAGCACAGATTCTATTTGGGCGTGTTGTCTGTCAGATAAATTCTACTAATCTTTTGCAAAGTGTTGGATTTCACAATGGACATGATTTTTCACGTTGTATGTGATATAACATTCATAGTGCCTATAAATAAAGCCTAGGTTTCTCATTCTTTGAAAGGCTCTCAGGCTTTAACAGATGATTAAAATGTTCCAAAAGTATTTCAATACACTGCCTTTTAAAATGAATAATAAATAGTGTAGCTGTTTAGCACTTAAAATACATTCAGCATGGTAAATAGTTCCAGAGATAAGGTCAGAACAGTGACTAAACCTTCTTGCTGTGCAAGGCTGCCCTACTTCACCTTCCCTCGGTGGTGTTTTCTGCTAAACTCCACTGGCGTATGGGTTAGTATTTCATGCATCTATCCAGAATTTGGCTGTTGAAACAAAAGCTCCTTGGTTCTTTGAGAAAATCATCACAGAAAGTGCTTCTTATCTTCAAAGTGTTTTTCTGACATTAATTAATTGGATCCTCACGATCCTGTGAGCAGGATAAGGAGCAGACTGAAAATGCCCATTAAGCACTCCTACTGCAGTGAACTGTATTAAACGCTTCTGGAGCCAAGCTGGATGAAGTGTTTTTTCTACTGCCCAAATAATTTTAGAAGTGTTTGAAAAGAAGTGCACAAAAATTAAAAATGCTTTTGAACTTTCAACGGGCTTTTATACCTACCTGCTTGTGGATGTAAAAAAGCTGTTGCTCAAACAAGCAGGGGCAGATCCTCAGCGGCTTGTAAATTACAATGGTGCCATTGATTTCACTGGAACTGTGCTGCTTTAGATAAGCTGAAAGGCCTGTCTCTTTACTTGGGAAGTAAAGCAGTGTGTAACACCTGACTTGAATAAAGAACTTTAAATAATAATAATAACTGTAATGAAGATAAACTTGCAAACACGTGGAGTAGATTTTGTGTGAGACACAAGTCAAGAGAAAGATGCATTACATGAATGGAAAAGAAAGGCAAAACAAAATAAAGTCATTGGTATTTGTGGATATATCCTATATGAAAATGGAAGATAATTTATCTCCTCACTGAATTACCAAAAAATTCCTCTCTCTCTTTAGTGACTGTTATGCTAAACTGTATCTGGCAGCCATTGTAAAGGGAACCAATTTGTGTTTTGGTATTTAGGGTGGGGTTTGTTTCTGTCTTCACTGAAGTTAATCAGGAAATGCTGTTAACCACTGAAGTTACTGGGTGTATTTTTGATAGGAATATAAATGAAAAAGATACAACATTGATACTCACTGCACTTGGAATATATGCATATCAGTATTGCCCAGAAAAATATTTAATATTTAGTTCATATTTCCTGTTTGTGGTCACGTATTTTCCCTAGGAGTTATGGTCCTTATTTAAGCATGACATTTAGTTTGGAAGTAAAATAACTGCTAATTAAGTCAGCTGCGGAACTCAGAGACACTGAAACAGGGATTGATTAAAAGATGACAGATAAATGTGTCATATTGAAGACTATGAATAGTATTTCAGTCTGCCAATTTAAATGAGAAATGTTACCCTCACTGTATGGGATTTGTGATACCTTTCTATTTAGTGTAGACAGAAATGAACCTAAGAGATGGGAGAAGAGGTCCCGAATCGAGTTATTAATCTGTTATGTTTGGTATGTTACATGAAGCTACAGTTGCAGTAGTGTATTGTCTTTTTTGTCTTTGGCAACCAGGGTGACATTGGTGATTTCTGTAGGCAGTTCAGAGCGTAGCAGTATTTCTTGTCTTTGAACAGGTTTTAATGTGATGTGTTGGTGGCTTCTAGGCCTGTATGTATGCATGCACAAATACAAATTAAGGGACTATACCTTTTGAGCAGTAAGTATAGAATATGATAATTTTCTGGAAATTTGATCCAGTAGTGTGTTGCCCTTTTTCTGCCACTTGAATATTCCTATCCTGTCCCAGTAAGCATTGGAAACCATTATCAATTGCTGTTTACATCAGCAGCATCAGTTGCTGGATAAAATGCTGAGCTTCCTGCAGTACTCCAAACTGAGAGTGATGATAGAAGGCAGTGTCATAGGGTGATTAACATTTAGCTGAGTTTTGGTGACGCACCTAGCATCAATCTTTTCTGGAATGTAATAACTGAAAAAAAGTGTATTACAAAGCCTTACAGCCTTTTTCTTCATGTTGCCTTTAGAAGTGGAAGGAAACTGTATCATGTATTTGACAAAAGTACTGAACGACTCCTTTAACAAAAAAGAAAACTCCATTAGCTGATCAGCGGGACAGCAGTAGTTCAGCTTCAGAGAATTTCACTGTTCAGAGAACATACTTGTTGCTTTTTGGCTGTGCGTGTTATGCCAGTGAAAGCCTTTATCAGTGCTGCTCAGACAGTATGTTGTCTATATTGCAGTGGTTTGCAGTATTATTCCATGTCTTTTTTACCTTGGCTTTTGTAATTTTAGTTGGTTTGTTTGTTCTTTTGTTTCTTTTGTTGTGGTTTGGGTTTGGGTTTTTTGAGCAGAAGAGACTGTCAGTGCAGATGTATGCACTGACTTCATTGGCTTGAGTGGAAGAGACATTGTTGGATCAGCTACTTATGGTTTCTTTGGATGAGGTGGGAAGGGTTTGTGTTTCAGTTTAGGGTTTTTTTGTCAGCTACTGTGGAAATAAAATATGAGCAAATAGGAAAGAAAAAAAATGGTGGAGAAGGTAAAAGAAGGAAGAAGCTAATTGAAAGGCAGTATGATGGGAAATCCAAAAGCCATTCAAACAAAAGCTCACTCTGCCAGTGAGTGAGCCAAAATGCCAATTTAAAATGCTAGGGAGAATTTTAACCTGGGCTTCTGTATCTATCAAAAGTCATCAAAGTAGTATCTGTAGATTGCTGTTTACTTGGATTGACTTTTTTGGCTCAGTTAATTTGTTTAAACTTACCATGTGCATCTTTTTGAAATGTGGGTGACTCAATAGCTTTATTGATTGATGGTATTGATTTATGTTACATTATACAAGCTCAGCAAACTTTGGCAGCTACTACCAGTCCTGCTGTGCAGTCTATAAAGCAGTTGTGTACCACATGCCTAGGCTCTACAGGAACCTAAAGCCTCTCCTAAGTTCATGTAGTTGACCTTCATTGGCTTTCTTTTCTCAAAAAACAAAACAAGCAAAAAACCCACCACGCTCTTCGTTTTTTCATTGGTAGTTAGCCCATTTTTGTACTTCATTAATCGGGAATAAGAGGTTAACTGAAATATGCATGGTATGCTTCCAGTTTAACTGTTGAAATTAAACAAACACCACACAAAGAGTTTGGCTGGTGAAGTAAAAGCCATAAAGAAAAGTACGATTTTTAAAAGATTGGGTTAGTTTATTTGAGCTTTTAGTTCCTGATTGTCAGCAAGTTTTCCATGGCGTTGTATCATTAATATTAATGGTATAATAGCATGATAGCTATCAAACTAGTGCTTGGATGGTTAATTATTGGAATCAATGCTACGAAGCATAAAAAGGTTGCAGGTGGTTGGGTGACATCTTTTCCTGCTTGAAGACAGAGAGTGCTTTTCCAGTGACCCCCGTGCTACAGGGAGGTCACCTGAAAGACTTGATTTTCAGTGCTGTGTAGGTAGAGAAGGGGATTGTGCAGAAGGGAGATCTTGTATCCTTGATTCTCTGTCACTTGGCCTATAAATTATACTGGAGGAGGGAGGAAGAGAAGGAGATTGTTAGCAGAGATTACAGGGGAGTACAGCAGAGTTTCTCCCAAACAATGTCCTTTTCCACTTTAAAGCAAATAAACAACATACTTTTACCCTTGTGTTACACTGCAGAAGGGAGCGGGGTTGGGCTTTGCACTGGCAGTGGCTCCCCGATACAACATCAATATTCTCCAAGACAGTTCCAGCCGCTTTGATCTCATTTTTGCTCCCAGCAGGATTTTAGACTCTGAGTCAATGTGTTAGAGTGGCACTCAATCCCAAGGTACCACTTGAAGTTAAATTTGTTTGCAGAAATGTACTACAAGGCATTTATGGATCACAGTATATGCAGATAAACATTTTACCCACCAAAGAAGTGGTAGCTTGCTCTGTTAACGTGCTAGCCTATGGGAGGGGACTTCTACAGTACTCGCTCGGCAGAATATGATGTGCTTAGAAATATCAGTGCTCTGATTCATGACTTGGCAGTGGCCTGTGAATGTAACCACTTCAAATTATGACAGTTATTATGGTCTAGCCCTCAAAAAAATGGATTAAGATGACTGATTTCTCTAGATGTACCCTCTTCCAGATAAAACTATTTTTGACTGAAATAAAGTTGAAATAGATCATATAAAGTTAAAGACTCGGGTAAGAATCTATGCTGTCATTTAGTAGCAGGAGGTATTTTTCTAGACATGCAGTGATTTAGTTTGTTTTTATAACAGCCAGTTAATATGACTTTTGGGAGGGTATATACTTAACAAGGTCTTTGATTATAACATTCATAAAAAGACACACTATCTCAAATACAGAAAAAACATTCCCAGCTAAGTATGGAATGAGGTGTACTGGATATATTTTTACCAAAACCTAAATTCACTCTTAATCTAAACAGTGTGAAAAATGCTGTCCAAAATGCAGAAAAATAGATGATAGATTATCTGGGTTTTGGTTTAAATGAAAATGAATAATCACTTTCTAATCACTTCCTGTAGTTCTGAAAAAGTGATAACTGGAGAAATTCCATTAAAGGGAGAAGAGAACTTACCAAACTTTAATATGAATTAACCAAAGACATAAAGACAAGGATTTTTCTGGGGTGGAATTGTAAAGAAGAAGTAAGAAATTTGTTTCTGAAATGTTGACTATTTAATGTTCAGCCTGATAAATGCATTGTGGTCATATTTCAGGGTTTTGGAACATAAACATGGCCTGGTTTTGTTACTGAGATCCCCTTAGCTCTTCTGTAAAATCTGGGCCTGTGTTAGTCTATGTATATAACAGTCTCAGGAGATCTAATGGACTGGAAGCAGAAGATCTAGAAGAACAAAGCTGAGAAATGCTAACAACTGGCTGCAGAGAAGTTTCCAGGAGATCTACTTGCACAGTGTAGGTGGGAGAAAATAAGTAACGTCTTGTTAAAACAAGGAAAAAAAATCAACTTTCTTGTTATTTATATATTCTTTCCCACCTGTAATTGGAAAAACTTTAATTTGGATCCTGATGGCAAAATAATTATATAGTTTGTGCTGGTGATACTTATTTCCTTCTATTATCTCTTCAGAATCTGGACTCCCACTGTTTTATCTGTGATGCAGACAAAATACTGCCATTACTTAGCCCGACTTATTTAATGACCTGGGAATAGACTCACAACTTACAAATTTATTTCTGTTTCCATCAAAAAGTTTGGTCAGAGAAAAAATTTATTTCATTAGCTTAATAGGTAGCCTGGGAATAAAGAACGATGATAGAATGAGAAGTGATACACTGAGATGATTTGTATTTGGGATAATCGTGTGTTTCTTTTTATGAAATAGCTCAGTCATATTCTTTGTTGGTTTTGGACCTACAAAAATCATATGAATAAAGTAAGATTATTTCCATTTTTGTCACGTCTCTAGGTTTCTGGGCTTACCTCCAGGTATCAGTTGTGTGTTTCACATGGTTTGATAGCTTTGTCAAATAAATATCAAATCAGTTAATTCCCAGAGCATCTTTTTTTAATGTTTAAATGTGCAGACTGACATAAACAATAACATGTGTAAGACTGCCCTGAGCTCTTACAGCCAGAAAACAATGCATGAGAAAGTGGATACCAATGCCGAATTGACTTGCTGTATTTCCAGCTTTCCTCTGACCACCCAGCCACTCTGCCAGGAATTCATATTCTGTCAAAATGTTCACAGGTAAATGGAGACAGCCTTTCACTAGCATATGTATTATTTTTCTTTGCTAAGAGCCAAATACTCAGGAGAATCTGTTATAAATTAATGTTATTTTAAGCTGAAGACCAAGGTTTACTAGCTGTTGTCAGCTCTTATTGGAAGAGAGAACAAGTGAAGAATTGAATTTTTTTTCAGGGCTGAACATGGACAGTGAAACCAAGTCCATCTGGTTTAGTTTTTGGCCTGTATCCTTACTGTAATGCCCAAATGACCACTGAATTAATAAAGGCTAATCTTCTCCCACCCATAATAACCTCTGATCACACTTTGGTCTAGTAATTTCAGTCTTTATGCCACTGCCCTTTTGTCGTGGCCCTGGTTCTAAACTCTGCGCACACTGCTAGGCCAGAGAGCTGTGGGCTCATACTGTACCCAGCTTTTCAGCAGGAGAAAACTATTTTAGATCTCGCCTCTATCTTCTTGTTGCTATTGTTGGAATGGTACTGTATGTTTTCCCACAGCATCCTCCTGAAGAAGCTGGGAGTCCACGGATTGGACAAGTTCACCCATCGCTGGGTTAAAAACTGGCTGGATGACTGGGTGCAGATACTGGTTGTGAATGGTGCCACACCCAGTTGGTGTCCGGTGACCAGTGGTGTCCCCCAGGGATCAGTACTGGGCCCAGTTCTAATCAACATCTTTATTGATGACCTGGATGAGGTGATCGTGTCTACCGTTAGTAAATTTGCAGATGACACTAAGTTGGGGAGCAGTGTTGATACCCTGGAGGGTAAGAAGAAGCTTCAGAGGGACCTGGACAGGCTGGGTCAATGGGCTGCGGCGAACGGTATGAGATTCAAGAAGGCCAAGTGCAGGGTCCTGCACTTTGGTCACAATAACCCCACATATCACTACAGACTGGGGGATGAGTGGCTGGAGAGCGGCCCGGCAGAGAGGGACCTGGGAGTGCTGGTTGACAGCCGGCTGAACATGAGCCAGCAGTGTGC
>JAAGNO010023097.1:0-28536 GCA_033439905.1 Ceryle rudis | reverse complement strand
CACCCCCTGCGGGAGGGGCTGGGGCAGGCCCGGGCGGTTCCCCGCGAGCTGCGCCCTAGCGGCACCTCGGCACCGGACGCCGCCATCTTGTGCAACACTGGGCGCCGCCATCTCGCCGCGCTCGGCCGGGAGGGCGGGGCGTTAAGGCTTTCACCCGCCCCACCCCCCCGCGGGGGAGCCGCGCAGGGGTTGTTATCCTCTGGGTGCGGCGGGCAGCGGGAGTCGGAGCGCGGTGGGCAGGCAGGCCCGTACCGAGGGTGGCAGCTGCTCTGTACTTCTGAGTGAGGGCCGGCCGCGCAGCGGCACTGACCGCCGCTGTCTGTCCCCACAGAGAAGCCCCTGCCACCTGCAGAGCTGCAGCTGCATCTCCGCACGACCCTTCATGGCCGTGGCCGAGCTGCTCGGTAACCACCGAGCACCACGGGGAGATGTGCCTCAGCGGAGCCCTGTCGGCCTTGCCCTTGGGCTTGGTGCACCCTGACAAAGTCGTGACTTGTGCCCCGGCTTCAGTCCCGACCCGAGGCTGGCCTGGAGGCGTCAGTGCAACCTGTAACATCCATGACGCACTGAGGGGCTGTGGAGATGACAGAGATTTTATCAGTAGCTGTTACGGTGATTGTTGAGTGAACTTGCACAGCTTGCCCACAGACTGCCCTCAGACCTGGCAGTTGTCCCAGTTTTGTCAGGATCTGGCTGCCATCGTGGTGTCCCCTTGTGCTTTGTGTCGCCTGCCTCCAGCATACCCACCCCACCTCACTGCTGGGAAGGATGTTCCCTGCCACATGGGGACACCTCCCTTCCCAGACACAATCTCCCGTCTGAAAGAGAGGATGTTAGGGAAACTGCTTTTGATCCTTGGAACTGACCTGAGGGCAGAGAGGATTTGGAGGGAACGAGGGTGAAACACGATTATTTCTTACTGCTCAGAATTCTTCTTTCTGTAGATGGTGCTGCACATCGCAGTGTGACAGGCTTTTCTGCATTGACGTTGTGAAGCTCAAGTGTCATGTTTAACTTTCATGGATAATGGGGCAGGAAGGACTCCTTACAAACTCCTGTACATGCTCAGGTAATGAGCTATGAGCCCTCCCACATCCAGCTGCTGGGTTGGAATTTCCTTTCTCCTAGGGGCATTGCCACTGGCCTCTGGCTTCCTACATCCAGCATTAATGCATACACCTCTCCCTGCTTCTTCCTTCCCAGTATGCAGAGGTGCAAGATAACTGCTCAGTCTGCCTCAGTGTGTAATATGTGGTCTAGGGACTCATAGCAAACTTTTTGCTTGTCATTAACAACCCTAACATTGGCCATTTGGCTCCATGGTGTGCAAACTGTATAATAAGCAGAGGTGCTTTTTTTTGCTGGGACATAGAGAAGGTCCGCATAAAACTGAACAGCTGTGTCTGAAGTCAAACCAAGAGATCTTTTCTGTAGATTCAATTTTATGGGGGAGCTTCTTTTCTCTCTCTTACCCTGTGGATGCTGAATGGGGTCATGGCTTTAGAGGACATGTTTATATCATGTTAATCTTCCTATATGAAATATTGTTCTATAATGATGAAAGAGAATTCAGGCTAATGGCAAAAGTGTGATATTTTGTGACAAGGAATTTTAATACTGTAGGGCTTGTCTTTTAATTACATAACTACAATGAAAATAGGTTTTAAGCTTTTACTTGAACCATCAGTGATGCAAGCCTTACAGGGAGGGTATAACTTTTTTAAGGCATTTTGGGCCTGAAACAAGAAAGGGTTTTTCCAGGATGGGGTTTTTTTTTTTTTTTTTTTTTTTTTTTTTTTTTTTTTACCAAAGCAGCTCTGCCTTCTTGATGCCTCTTGGACTGGAGGTTTTTAAGGATGGAGGAAGGAGTCTTTTGATGTGAAACATCTGCCCTTTTGCTATAGCTTATCCACAGGGGTGAAGGGGCTAGGGCTTGTTTTTCTTTCTGTCTGAGCATTCTGTTTGACATAAGCAAAATGAGGGGTAGGAAAACATGGAAAATTGTTTCTTTAAATGCAGAGACCACAGCACTTCAGAAAAGAGTAAGGTTCAGGAAATAAAAATCAGAGGCCCTGTCTCTTTCTGGCCCTGTCTCTTTCTTGCCCTGTCACTGTGTACAGTGGAGAAGGGCCATCCCCCTTGCTGGTAAAAACTGCCCAAGATAGGACAGTGAGAGGTTAGGCTTGGTGTGGAATTTTGAAGGACAGTCACATGGGATTTTCCTGGCTGGCCTAGGTGTGCAGTGCTGGAAACAGATTGTCTTGCTCCTCTGCTTCTTAATTTCCATGTCTATAATGTCAAAAAACTGTTGTGGAGGTCCTTAGGGTAAGTTAGTGTTTGGAGTCCTTCCCTAGGTGCTAAAGAAATCCTCCTTTTGAATAACTCTTCCTGACCATTTATGTGGTTCTTCAGTGAGTTTGGCTTCCTCAGCAGCACTGCAGCCACCTCGGGTCTTCCTTGTTGAACAGGAGCTAAGATCCCTTTGCAAAAGTTAAGAGAGGCATTGTGGACCTGTGCCTGGAGTGAGGCAGGCACTCCCCATTTCCAGCCCCTTTCTGCTTTGCATGTTTTCAGTTTTGGTTTGTGGAGGAGACTGTGAAGAGAGATCACCCATCCGTTAGATTGTACGGCTTCAAATGTGGCTCCATGTGTCCAGGGAAGGATGCCATCATCTTCACCAAGACTGGAGAGGCTCTCAGCTTGGGGGGGCTACTTTCCCAGACCTACATGGATTGTGTCTATGCTGAGAGAGTGATTATCTCACTGGTGTAATTCAACCAGAAAAAGAGTATCCTCCCTTGACTGAGTTGTTGAGTTGCTGCCCTCCTCCAAAGGGACATGTGGGGTTAGTGGCACTGCCACAGTGCTGACAACACAGGCTGCCTGTGGCTGTTCCTTGACCAGGTGCACACAGCACAATATTTGGAGAGTTAACACACTTGCTGTTAACATGCTGCCATCCAACATGATTCCCTTTTCTTTGTGCTACAACTTCTTGTATGTTTGCTTGGGGGCATCTGCTGCTAGCCTGGCTTCTGGAGAGCCTTTGCAGTCATGCCACCAACCTATGGGCTACCTGTTTCTGTCTCTTTTACCCCTGCCATGCAGACCAACATACACACCCGCTGTCCAGGAGATATGCTCTCTGCTGATTTTCTGCAACTGTAATGGCCTTTGGTGCTGCCTGGGCCTGCTGGCATACTTCCAAGTTGTGTTTCCTTCACACCAGAGGGAGCTGAGAATATACAGCTCCCTGGCACTGCCTATATGTTATCAGCGGGCATGATGTTGCTGCCCCTGACTCAGCTTGATACTTTTAAGTGCTTTTCTTCAAAGCATCCTACAGTCATGTCTGTCCTGGCTCAGTCTTTCTCTGACACCATCCTCCCATATCATAATTATCTGGAGCGTCAGGCCTGTAACCAGGTCTTTGCAGTTTGATTTTTTTGTGTCCCTGTGGCAAAAGGGAGGTAGGTGGGCTGGGCAACCATGTTATCCTTGCCTCTGGCTTCTAGAGAAAATGACTGTTACTGAAGACTCTGTGCTTAGCCTCCAGGCCATCCTGGACTATAACCTCTTCAACAGCAGGGAGGAGCTGCTGGCACAGTTCGATGCCATTCCAGGCAAAAAGGGCACACACGTCCTCATCTGGAACATTCGCAGGTACGAGGCTGGTGCGTGCAGTGAGGCAGTGATGCCCCAGGGATGGGGAAGAGCTAAAAGCAGAGACAGCTTCAGGACACCACCTGGTTTGGGTGGTTTAAGCCTGCTGTCATCCAGCCTGGCCACTGGAGGAACAAATGCAGACATTTCTCTCTCCTCCCGCTTATGATTGAGTGCTTGGGGTGCCATGCTGGGACTTAGTGACAGATCTAGTTCTGTCACAGGCATGCTTTTTTTTATCAGAGGAAACCAATTTATACATTTACTTCCTTCTCCCATCTGTGCAATGGAAATTCCATATTTCTGCATTATCAAGACTGTTCTGAAGTGTTCTCCTACTTTGGTGTTCTGCACAGAAATGCCTGTAACTGACTGACTAATGAGATCCCTAGGGTGTGTGAAATACACTGGTTTATGTGCTCCTCAGGATGTTCTCTTGGGATCCTGGTACAGAAGATCAAACTGGGATGCTGATGATTGGAAAAGGCTGTCTTTATTTTTGTGCTTGGTGTTTTTCGGAAATAAAGATGGGAAGACGGTGCTAGATTTTGATACAGATGAGCATGATACCTGGGTAGCAGACTTCCTTGCAGATTATGGGAGGATTCCCAGCAGGAAGGTTCTGCACTCTCAGAATATGGTTCCAGAGTTTCCTGGCCTGGAAATGGAGTAATCATTATGGGTAAGTTGACAAGAGCTGAAAGGGAGCAGGATGACTCTTCCCTAGCTTTGTTCTGTACATGACTTACAGGGGATGAAATATATTTAATCCAAACTAGATTCTGGGTTCACCTGGAAAAGACTACATGTGACCAGAATTCTTTTGCCTCTTCTGTTGTGTTGTCCCCTCTCCAAGGCGTATCTTGTACCTGAAGCCTTGCATGCAGATTGTCCTTCAACAGAAGAAAGTGAGGGCTCAGCTAATCGCCAAAAGCTTGGCCAATGTTGAATATGATTTTTCCAAGCCAAAATTCATAATATCCTTCCTGCCACCTCTTGGAACTCTACTCCTACAGCAGTCTCAGGACACTAGGTGGTTTCCAGACCAATGTCACACCTGGTCTCAGGCCCATCTGATAGAGAAACTCAGGATTTAAATGGAGAGGCTGAATTATCTTCTCCTTCCTTTCTTCTGATCACCTTTAAGAAGCCAAATCCTGATGTGAAGCTTAGAAGGGATCTCTCAAAGCTGCTTCTTCTAGATCAGTAGGTGATAGGGCTCATGGTTCACCTTGTATGTGAGCCAGTTCCTGTCATACCCCAAGATTGATGTGCTGTGTTAGGGGGCAATGAGGTGGAGAAAAGCTTGAGGATTTTGATGACTGGTCAGTTTTGCTTGGGAAAATATCCACTGAAATGTACTTTAAACAACAACATTATTCAATTCACTATGAAAAACACTTTATCAAAATGTGTAATGAGAGCAGAAAAGCCTTTCTTCCCTTTTGTCCTGTTCATTAGCAGGTGGTTGCAGACTCTTCTTGGCTGACTGGAAGCTGTTCATTTAAGTTCTTGGAGCATGATTCTCATTCCTAACACTTGCTCCTAGGCCACCCCAGCTCTTTGGGAGTAAGATGGCTTACCTGCCGACAAGTGCTTTTGGAGAGCAGTGTCCACAGAACAGAAATCAGTATCCCCAAGTAAAGCCAAGTGCAAAGAGCAATCTAACCTTCAAATCTCTTCCAGAAAGAGCTTTGCTTAAGTTGTTTTTGACTACAGCTGAGCATCTTTTATCCCGTGTCCTCCTATGTGCTTTCAAGGTCATTTTGTGTCAGAGATTTCTGTACTTAATATGAAAAGATTGACCAAAAATGAAAAGGTGTTACTTAAATTCTGTACCTACATACTTAGGGATTGGAAAACCAACAAAGCTGCTTTCCTGCATGTGTAGCTTCACAGTAGTTCACATCTGTGTGCTAATGCTCTTTCCAGGGATAGTACAGCCACTGTGTTTTTCAGATGACACGCAGAAATGCAGCAGGGTAGAAACCTGTAGTGGTAGTATCCAAGCAGTAGTGGTTTTCCAGTTGCTTTCAAAGGTGCTTTGGCCTTGCATAGCTGGTGTGCATTAAATAACAGATTCTTGAGATTTGGAGTTTAGCACCTGTTGTGTACAGATAAAGTAGCATTGTACTGGATAGCACGGGATGACTACATACATGGCAAATGCATGAGCTCTGACTCTAAGAAGTAAGCAAATTAAAAATATTTAGGCAAAAGTGGTTAATGAAATATTTTAATCCCAAACCCACAGTTCCCCATCTAATAGTGGTCTGTCTAGAACTGAATTTGTGAAACTGGAGTCTGCTGAGGAAGAGCTCACTCTTCTTTGATTGATAGACCTTAGCACTGTCACAGTTGTTAAGATTTCTTCAGCCCTTACTGGATGTGCTTGATTCAGTTTTGTAAACATTGGTCATTTATCTTTTAATCACGAGTAAAATTATTAGTTATCTCATTTGTGATACACTTCAAGGCAGTTTTCTTTGGCCAGATCTTGCTTGTTCTGTTATCAGAGTAATATAAACACATAGCAGAGTTTTCATTAAAGCTATAACCAAGGCATATTTTGACCTGGCCGTGACAGACTGGCTCTGCTCAGTACAGCTGTATGCAATTCACTTCCAGTAAGTTATGCATCTTCTTATCTGTTATTGTTGGCTGCATGCATGGAGTTGTTAGCAGGCCAAGGCTGGGTGCTTTTTCTCTGCTGAAGAGAGAAGGTACTGTACTGAGGTATGTGGTTTGGGCTGCTCGATGCTGTGGCATCTTCAGATTGTTTCATTACTTCCTGTGGAACTTGTGCATCTCCCCTGTTCCTTATGTGAAGCTTGTTCATTTCTTCCTTGACACATTTTACCTCAGACAAAAGGGGGGAAGATCACCTTTGGATTCACCTGCAAGAACAAAAGCTGTGACAGGATCATGATGTACCACAACTGGCTTATCAGATCCTATGAGAAGGTGGGCTGTCAAAGGAACGTGAGTAGCTGGGCTTGTCTTTTACCCCTTTTTATCTGGGAGAGAGGAGAATGGGGCTTTGCAAAAAGCAGCCTTGTCCTTGCTTCTACAATGTGTGGTGGCCAGAGCTGAACAAGGAGACACAGTGTGTCTCTAGGATCAGAACAGTGTGTGCATCTGCACAATGGGTGCCTGTCCAGGTTTTAGGTAACTCAAGATGTCCAGCTGCAGTTTAATACTGCTGTGGCTGGAGTTGCTACCAGAGGATGGGCAGCCTGCCTCTCCTCCTCCAGGGTGATTTCCAGAAGGCTCTGGCAGGATAGCCTGGTCTGTGTTAGGAAGTTGAAGCATTTGCTTCTAGAAATGATATTGCAGCAGTATCTCAGAGCTATGGCATGCCTTGAAGATGACCATCTTTGCCACAGATAATTCCAGTCTGTTAGCTAAGTCAGCCTGTGCTCTGCTTTCTGAAAGAAAAAGCTTCAGTATTACATTCCCAAAATACCTTTGCAATAGTGTTTGCCAGGTGGTTGTACTTCGTATGTGCTGTTGGCATGCAATGCACAGGTCATGATGATGCCATCAACAACCTTTGTAGTAGGTTTGAGATGCCAGCATTCCCCAGAGGACTACTTTTTTGTGTGTGTTCTGAGCAGAATTGACTAAAGCATCTCTTTTCCCTTTATTTCTGATCCCTGGTGCAGGGAGGATGTGTAGGTGTGATTGGTGTATTTGAATACAACTTCCTGAATCGAGCACGCAACAAAGAAGACTTTTGAAGAAGGCAAAGATTACTGGTAAGAGAGACCTGTGCCCAAGGCAGCTGCTTGGAGAGGGTTTTGCTTTGATACAGCCTTTGTTCTGAGCACTGCACATGTTCTTAGGTTTGTTTATTATTGTGAAGTAGTCCCAGATTTGGCCATTTTTTACTTCTCTAATGCCCCTAGAGAGCATAGAGAATTTTGTTTTGAAAGTCTGTTGCAAACATATAGCCTTAGGATGAGGAAAGGACGCAGTCTTTGTGTTCCTCTAGTTCATTCCTTCACAAGACTCCAGCCCCGAGGAGACTCCTCCGAAATAAAAGAGTCTATGTTCACATATACTTTAGCAGAGCCACTCAAACTGGGAATGCACCTACAAAGCCAAAGAAAAAGTTGGATGCTCATGTGGGGCCTCCAGTTAAGGGGTGCAGCAGAAGCAGGCAGTGTCCTCCCTCCAAGCCCTAGCCCCTGCTCTCCTGGGAGTGCAGGACCTCATGCTTTGACAAAGGTTGCAGCTGGGGAAAGGAACCTGTAGCCTGACTTTTTTTATGGTATTTGCCTATTTTTTTTCAGTTGTGGGGTGGGTGGCACACAAGGGCTGCTAAAGTGCCAACCTAAAAGCTGCAATCACAAGTTTAAGTGAAGTTCTTGGGGAAGGCAGTTGTGTTTGCCCTTGTTGTTCTTGCTGCCTGTTGTGCCATTGGGAGTTGCCTAGCTTCTTACAGAGTTCTTCCTTCTGGATGGACAATTGTTGTGCTGGGACAGAAACTCAACATCTGTTGGAAGGTGAAGATGGCATAGATAACCTTGTGAAATGTGGATGCAGCTTGCATAACAGTGTAGGAACCAGTTTGCCACTGCTCTGTTCTTTGCCAGAATTAAAGGTTTTCCTTGGCCAAGGTAGGATGGCAGTGTGCCACAAGGAGGAGCAGAGGCTGCCAAGGGGTGACAGGACTCCTTCCTATAGGGAATAAAGATTTGAACCTGTGGAGTGGTTACTGGGAAGGATGCCACACTATGGGCAGGGTGTCTCTGGGAGCACAGAGACATGTTGGCTGTCCCAGACCATCCCACATACTGTGCCAAATGGGCTGGGATTGCTTTGGGGAACAGCTAACTGAACATTGGTTTTTGCAGAGAGAGACCAGACCAGACCTGGATACAATATGAAACAATGTCTGAAGTGGAGCAACTTCCCTGACCAGGTTGACCCTACATTATTACCAGAAAGCTGGTTTTGTTACCTCCATCCCTTCCCCAAATACAAGTAGGAGACTCATAAACTGAGTCCTGGATGACTTTTTTCAATATCATCTCATATCCTTGAAATACAAATATTTTTTGTCAAATTCTTGACTTCCTGCTTTCCTTCCACATAACTGTAGAACACAGATCTGTGTATATTATCATATCTGTGAAGATATATATACATATCTGTGAATACAGATCTTCATTAAAATAGGCAATGTTCAAATAGGAATATGTCTCAATACGTGCTTGCTTTGGTCACTGCCTGACCCCTTTTTTCCCCGATGCCTTTGAAATAACAGCCTTTAATCTAGAGGAATCTGACCATTTAAATTATAGTGCTTCTTAAGGATTGGAGGGGTTTTAGTTAAATGTGCTGATTGAATTACAGTCAAATGGTAAAACTGCTAATAGCAAAATACAGTTTCTCATTGACATCTCCTGACCTGCCGGAGAATAAAAAAAAGCTTTACTTCCTTAGAAAGAATATCAGCTCAAATGCTAAGTAGAAAGAACTGGCAGAGTTGGGAGTGAGACCAACCTTCTGGATAGTACTAAAGGATTTTCTCTGATCAACAAATTCCAGGGTGCACCCAGCTTATACAGCTGAATTGCTGTTATCTATTGGGAGTTTGCCATTCTGCAAAGACAGGTAAGATAGCGTTCGCAATAAATTGGTAAGGAAATCAGTTGTCACTGAAGGCCAAGTAGTAAGTTTTCATAGCGTAGAAACTAGATAATAAAGCCACTTTTCAACAGAGGAGGAAGCTAATACAGGACTGCCTCCATTTAAAGCACTTTAAAGCTAGTGATTTGGAAGAGGAGGCAGCACTGATTACAGATGGGAGACAGTTCTTTGTCAAGCCAGACAAACAGACTGTGAGATTCATGAGTACTGTCAGATTGACCTGCTTCAACTGAGCAATTAGCAAGGTGGTGTCACAACAGAGCAAGCAAGTCAAGGTACTGTAGAAGGAGTAATTAGGATAGTTTCTAAATTAACAGTATCATCTGATGATGGAGACCTAAGAATGTGTTGTACAGTTCAGTGAAAACACCTGTGCAGTACTTGTGACTGCCAGAGAAGTAATACATTTCTGTTTTAAACCTGTATATGCAGGATTTTTATCTTGTGCTTCAGGATATCACTATGAATGTGTAGTAATGCATAAAGGGAACTTTTCCTATAGACTCTTTCCATGTAACTCCTGACTGTGACAGTTCATTTCCTTTGAAGCAGATGGTATTAGTAGTCTATACTGTCCACATGAGTTACAATACATACTCAAAACTGAAGCATAAGTGCCTGGCATAATATACAGTCTGCTGAGCTCTGTCTCACAGTCTGTACTTCACTTAATTTGTGTTACTTTGGGATTCTAGTGGCTCTTTATTTTTTCTAGCACAGTGTTTTATTTTTCCACTGTTCTCTTGATCATCTTTTTTCTTCCTGAAATCCTAAAGGATTAGAGACATTACACAGATGTCCAAACCATGGAGATTGTTGATGTGAGAGGGGAGTCAAACTGTTTTTTCACACACTCAGGCATGGTTGACTGCTCTTGTTGCAGAACCTGTTTGGCACCTGAGGAGCAGGATTACAGTGATGAGGAGAAGAGACCCAGATACAGTCAGAAATACCAGAAGCAGTATGTATATCCAGTTCCAGTTTGTAGCTCAGCTGTCTGGCGTAAGGACAGGTGAAAGAGAGATGTTGAATGTCCTGCATAAAGGAGATGTCTGATACTTTTCTTTTGGTAAGACAGCAAGGAGAAACTTCCTCTTTTTTCCTTTTCCCTTTTGTTGGTCGAGGGAGCTGGACAGAGAGAGGAAGAGGAGATTGTCATTGTGGGGAGAGTGTGGAACAGCAAGTGAGACAGAAGGAAGAAACCTGCAAGAGACAGCACAAGGAAAGCCTTGATGCTGCAGGACTTGGCAGGTTCTCAGCCCTGCCTTACTGTTATTTGTGTTCCCTCCTGCCAAAGGAGATGCCAAGGTGTGAAGATGGAGCATCATATAAAATGAGACTTGGATTCTTTGTATACAGTCTGGACATCCTTAAAATCCTTAACAGTAACAGGGATCAGGGCAGTTCCAGACCCTGCACTGAATTCTACCCTGTCCTGCCTAATCCTATTGTGTTCCTTCCTGCCTCTCCTGTCTGGAAGAGGATACAGAAAGCTGCATGCTTCCTCTTGGGGTTGAAGCACTTGTCCCATATGGCTTGATCAGGGAGCAGTGATCTCTGCTGGGCAGAAGACTGTGTCCACAGCTGATGCTTGCCAGGTGCCAGACTGCAGGGTGTGCACTACTTTTACACCAGTACTGGATGGCTGCAGTGAGCACACCTGTGGGAGATTCATCCCAGCAGAGGAACTCCTCAGCATAGTGGTAGAACTCTGGGAGCAGGAATATCAGGGAACCAGAGAGAGAGATAGATTACTGGAACTTCACCCTACCTTCCCTGGGACAGGCCTGTCAGGCATACAGGAGGATTGTATGGAGGATTCCCTATCCTATCTCCACCTGGCAGAACATGATGACTTAAGGGATAGGGGGAAATGACAACAAGTTCCTGTCCAATGCAACAGATGCATCTCCGCTGTGACTACCCTACCTTCCTAGGTGCTCTTGCATACTAGCTATGAGGCTTTGCAAGGGGAACCAAACAGTGATGAGGACAATGGTCCATCTAGATTGAAGGTTTTGCCAAGGCCATCGGCCTGAGCCCCACATCAAAACTACTTCCATTAAGAAAAAAAGACAGGTTATTGTCATAGGAATGTCTCTTTTGAGGGGAACAGAATGCCTAATATGCTGACCAGTTAGTAAGGTCCCCTGGGAATCTGCTTTTAAAGGTATTGGGGTCCATGGAAGCTGGTCACTTTTTAAGAGTCATCTCTAAAGAGTAAACAAGCAGGCAATTCCAAAGTGTTGGAACACTTGTCAAACAAGCAGGGCAGAGGGCTGACTTAGATGAGCAGGGATCTTCTAGAACTTAGTTGGAAGAAGAAAGTGTATGGACATTAAAAGAAAGGACAGACAACACAGGAGGATGTCAGAGATGCTGTTTGCCATTGTAGGGAGAAAATTCACAGAACCAAAACTTTAATCTTAGAGTTCAAGCTGCCCAGTGCTGTGAAGGACAACAAAAAGGGCTTTTTAATATAAAACAGCAAAAGGAGGATCAGAGATAACATTAGTCCATTGTCTGATGAGATTGGTCACCTCACAAATAAGGACGTAGACAAAGCAGAGATGTTTAATGCCTTCTTCACCCATTCTCAATGCTGATGATGAGCCTGGGGACTCCTGGAGCCCTGTGCTGGAAGACCAAAACTGGGGAAATGATAAACTCACATTTTGACTGAACTTTTCTAAGACTTGCTGCTCCAGCTAGATGTGCTTAAAGTCTACAGGGCCAATGGGATTCATCCCAGGGTACCAAAAGAGCTGACGTCATCACAGGACCTCTCTCCATTATTTTTCTATGGTCTTGGGAGTCTGGAGAGGTGCCAGCTGACTGGCAAATGTTGTCCTAGTTTTCAAGAAGGATAAGAAGACAGACCCTGGTATGTCAGTCTCACTTGAGTGCTTGGTAAAATTATGGAGAGTTACTATTGTGGGAGTTATTCAGAAACCCTTGAGAGACAATAGAGTCATTGGTCATGGCCGGCATAAGTTCATGAGGAGAAAATCCTGTTTTTATGACAATTTTCTTTTATGGTAAGATAACGCATCTAGTTGACCAAGGGAAGCCAGTAGATGTGGGGTTTTTTGATTATAGAAAAGGTTTTGGTACTGTCTCTCACAGAATTCTTCTAGCTAAACTGTCCTGCATAGCACTAGACAAGTCCTTAATGCAATGGGTGAACAATTGGCTGATGGGTCAGGCTCCAAGTGTTGTAGTGAATGGGATTATATCAGCTTGGCAGACAGTTACCAGTGGGGTTCCCCAGGGCTCAATTTTAGGGCCAGTGCTTTTTAATGTTTCTATAAGTGATCTGGACACAGGAATGGTATGTGCATTAACTAAGTTTTGCTGACAATACTGAACTAGGAGGAGCTGTGGACTTCCTTGAGGGAAGAGAGGCCTTACAGAGAGATCTGGATAGCCTAGAGAGCTGGGCAATCACCAACTATATGAAGTTTACCAAGAGGAAGTACTGGATTCAGCACTTGGGTCAGGGTATATATGTACAAATCGGGGGACAAGCAGCCCCATAGAATGAGATCTGTGAGTCTGTGTTGATGGCAAGTTGAATATCTTCATCAACAATTTGGATAAGGGGATAGAGTGCACCCTTAGTAAGTTTGCAGATGACACCAACTTGGGTGGAAAGGTCAATCTGCTTGAGGGTAGGGAAGCCCTACAGAGGGACCTAGATAGGCAGGACCACTGGGCCAAGGCCAATTCCATGAGTTTCAATACGGCCAAATGCCGGGTCCTGCACTTCGGCCACAACAACCCCCAGCAGTGCTACAGGCTTGGGGAGGAGTGGCTGGAGAGCTGCCAGGTAGGGAAGGACCTGGGGGTGTTGACTGACAGCAGGCTGAACATGAGCCAGCAGTGTGCCCAGGTGGCCAAGAAGGCCAACAGCATCCTGGCCTGTGTCAGGAATAGTGTAGTCAGCAGGAGCAGGGAGGTGATCATTCCTCTGTACTCAGCTTTGGTGAGGCTACACCACGAATACTGTGTCCAGTTTTGGGCCCCTCTCTACAGGAAGGATGTTGAGGTGCTGGAGAGGGTACAGAGACAGCTACCAAGCTAGTAAAGGGTTTGGAGCATGTTTCTTATGAGGAAACCTGAAGGATCTGGGGCTGTTTAGCCTTGAGAAAAGAAGGCTGAGGGGAGACCTTATTGCTCTCTACAACTACCTGAAGGGAAGTTGTAGCGAGGCAGGAGCTGGTCTGTTCTCCCTAATGACAAGCGATAGAACAAGAGGAAATGGCCTGAAGTTGAAGCAGAGGAGGTTCAGGCTGAATATTAGGAAGAATTTCTTTACTGAAAGGGTTGTCAGGCATTGGAACAGCCTGCCCAGGGAGGTGGTGGAGTCACCATCTTTGGAGGTGTTTAAGAGCCAGGTAGATGTTGTGCTTAGGGACATGGTTTAGTGGTTTTGATAGGGCTAGGAATAAGGTTGGACTTGATGATCTTGAAGGTCTCTTCCAGCTAATGATTCTATGATTCTAATATGATTCAGCATTGTGCCCTGGCAGCTAAAAGGGCCAACAGTGTCCTGGGGTGCATCAAACACAGCATAGCCAGCTGGTCAAGGGAGGTGACTGCCCCAGTCTGCACTGCACTGGTGTGGTCCCACCTCAAGTAATGTGTACAGTTTTGGGTGGCGCAATATAAGAAGAACATTGAAGTATTGAGGAGGGTGTATCCAGAGAAGGATGACCAATGGTGAAGGACCTCCAAGGCAAGAATTAGGAGGAGTGGCTTAGGTCATATGATTTTCTCAGCTTGGAGAAGAGAAGGCTGAAGGTGACCTCATCCCAGTCTACAGCTTCCTCAAGGGAGGCAGAGAGGGAGAGGTGCTCATCTCTCAATCACTATTCACTCTGGCGAGTAGTGATAGGACAGGAGGAAATGGAATAAAGCTGCATCAGGGGAAGTTCAGGTTGGACTGTAGGAAAACGTTCTTCACTGAGAGGGTGGTTGGTCCCTGAAAGAGGCTCCCCAGGGAAATGGTCATGGCATCAAGCCTGTTGGAGTTCAAAGAGCTCTTAGTCATATGGTTTAGCTTTAGGTAGTCCTGAGGAGCAGGAAGTTGAACTTCATCTTTATGGGTCCTTTCCAACTAGAGATATTCTATGATTCTACTTTACAGATCAAAGGTGGAGAAAACCCCATGCTTCAGTAGTGGAGACAGAGGAGGGAGAGAGTTGCAGGTCCTTAACACACAGGACCAGGAGGATATAATAGAGCAGGAGAATATGAGAAGACCAGTGAAGAATATCCTCTGGAACTGAAGACTATTTCAGCAGAGTGGGATGTGCTTCAGTGCAAGTGAACAGATTTGTGGCTGTGCATCCCTGCTGCTTTGGAGAGTTTTGGAGAGAGCAGGTCAAAATGGGTTGAGGAGTGACTTCATAAAAAACATAGTGAGCTTTTTGCTTGTTCTGGCCTTGATCAGGCCTGGCAAAGCTCTTTCTATCTTGCTGATTGATGTAATTCCTGTGTATGCACCCTTCTCCCACTTCAGGTGGATAAAAATGAGCGTGTTGGTGGAGAAAAATGAGCGTGTTGCCTGAAAACAGAGTTCTTGAAATGCCAACAGGAATTGGTGCTGCTCAGAGCTCAGGAGACAGAAAGCTTGCCCTGCAGCAAGAAATACCCGTGTTACCGCCAAGCTGTGAGGCAGCAGCTGAAAACAAAGCTGGCAAACTCTTTAGAGGAGAAGGCTGAACTGACAGAGAGACTCAAGAATACAGAGCTGCACTTAGAAGTGCTGAAGGAGACACAAGTTTACTGCAGTGTCCCAGAGAAGGAAAATGTGAAGAGGTCAGGGCTCTTGGTTGACTGAGGAGGAAGAGGGCATGGGTCATCATGGGCTGCTATTTCCATAGAACATCACCCTACTGTATAGGTAGCTAGGTTATAAATGAGGATCTTGCTGTTGTGAGGAGGTGGAATTGCCAGATGAATCCAAATAATTGATCCAGCTTCAAAGATTCCCTACAGAAAGGTACTTTCTCCATGCTGTCCTACCTATACTGTGGCACCTTGTTGCTGGTGAAGCAAGGAACCCCAGTGCACATGGTACTTCTGGTAGGAAGAAGGATAGCAGCTGGGTGTGTGATGGGAGGTATCAGATCCACTCAGTCACCACTGACTTTCATCTTGGCTTTTGCCCTCTTGCTCACAGTGTTATGGAGAAAATTAAGAACCTGTGTATGAATGTCAGCTGTCTTCTCTTGATCATTATCCCCTACTTGGAGCTCCAGGATATTAACTTGGAGTCATATCAAGTGGATGAAATCTTGCAGACCATTCTGAAGGACACAGACATTATGTTGGAGTAGTCCCCTCTCTCCTGCCACTATGCCTTTTGCACATGATCATTATAAACCCGTGTTCTTTTCCTTGTGCTCTAGGTCATCATTCTTGTGGGGCAGGATGTTCTTACCCTTTTCTGGTCTTGCAGGACTGGCAAGGCTCTTCTCCCCATTACTATGAGCTGGGGCTCCCCAGGAAGTGGAAACCCAGAGGTAGTGTGAGCAGAGTGG
Organism: Ceryle rudis; assembly: GCA_033439905.1. Classification (NCBI taxonomy): domain Eukaryota; kingdom Metazoa; phylum Chordata; class Aves; order Coraciiformes; family Cerylidae; genus Ceryle; species Ceryle rudis. The sequence continues at coordinate 12,667 of JAAGNO010023097.1, read as the reverse complement.
CCTGCAGCCCGGCCATGACTCCAAACACAACCACGTTGAGTCGTGCCTGGCCAGCAGAGCCCCCCAGTGGCCTCTCTGCTGTTCTCCTTAGCCATCTGGGTTGAGTATCAGAGAGGCAGGGAGACCCTGGTGGTGGCTGCTCAGCTCCTGGTGCAACAAGCATTGCACAGCCCAGATGCTCCTCTGTGGACGTGCTGAAATTCTTTTTGTGACTAACATAGCTGACTGGCTCGAGCTAGAGCAGTGTGGTGCTGAGGTTCAGCATTTGGGCCCTTTCACTTCAGGAAGAAGTCTCAGATCCATAGGTCTGATCAGCCCATGCAGCAGCTAAACTGGGCCTCTGCCTGTGTTTTCCTGTTGAGTGCATCTGTTTGTTAAATAATGTAGCAACACAAGGTTCCTTGAACTAAATTTATCTTACTGTGTAGCTATGGGAACAGTCAGTGGTATGGTGATGATGGGGCTTGCACACAGATCTGCTACAAGGCACTGGCCTAAGTGGCTGAGCCCAGCTCCTTTCGACAGATGCTGTCCCATATGGGAGCTTTGCCTTTAAACTTTCTATTAGGATTATTTTCTTAGACTCTTCTTTAGGCACTATGATGATCATCCTTTTAACCTAGGAAATGTCGAGGATGATGGGGTGTTTGGAGGAAGATGTGGGGTTCAAGATCAGCCAGGCATGACACAGGAACAATTGCACTCAAACCAGATGCTGCAGCTCCCTGTCCTGCCTCCAGCATGGATCTTGGGAAGAAACTAAGGGCAAGGGCAAGTACATGTAGTTCAGCCTATACTTAATACCATCTCTAAAGTTTCCTGAATCAAACGTGTTTTCCTACAGGTATAAAATGACTGGCTTAAAGGAGCTGAGGACAAACTTCTCTTACGGTCATGCATTCTCTGTCATTCCTGAAGTGTTCTTTTGCCTAGATGGTGAGAGTGGAGGAGAGGGTGCATGGGTCGCTAGCACAGCATTGCTCCTTTGACTCAAACACTTCATTTTTCCTGGAAAGGTATGAAATCATGTATGTGTTGCCTGAAAGTCAGACCCGAGCAACACAGCTATGTGGACAGAGAGTGCCTCATCCTGTGTGGTAGGGACTCTGACATGTCCTTTCCCCCATGGCTGGGCTTACACACATAGCAGCATAAGTTACTTTCACTATTGCTAGAGGAGATAGAAGGGGTGTGTCTATGAAGCTGTGTTTTTTCTGTAGTCTGTAGGTGCTGTCTCTGTGTCTACCTGTTTCTGATTTCCTATCTGGTTGAATCCTATTTCATTTTCAGCTTGTATTTCTAGATATCAGAGCTGTTTCTGTGACCTCTCTTGACATTTTCAGATTGTGCTGTATAATGCATTTCTAGGTCAGTACTGCAGGTGGGAACACTTGAGCTTGAAGGTAGCTCCCTTATCTCCCTCCATTCACCGTTTGAAGGTAGCATTTCTTATCTCCAGTCATGTTTGGTTTTTTGCTTTTGACATCTCAACAGCTGGTCCCCAAGCCCTGCGCCCCCATGGCATTTAATTTGCAATAGCGCTGTTGACGAGATTGAGTCTGTACCAGGGTATCGCAGTGAGTTGAAGTTTTCCTTTCACAATGTTTGGGACACTTGCATTAGTTCTTATGGTTGCATGAAATATGGTTTCTGAGGTGCAAAATAACCAGTAATCTTAGGAAGCTGTCATGGTTCTGATCATGCTAGGAAGTTTTATCCCAAAAGCCAGTCATCCTTTGAAACATCTGCCCTGGGCAGGGGAAGAGACAGACCTTTATTTTCTTCTCCAAAGCTACTTCTAAAGGAGGAAATATCCACACCTCCTTCAGGCTTGATCTCAATGCTCTTCATAGCATATATCTGTTCAGCTAGTAATCACAGAGGCTGCTGCTCCTCATTGCGTGTTGTTTATTCTCTCCAATTATAACTAGCTCTGGGATCTGAAGTTTATCTCTAATACAGCTCAAACTTATTTTTTTAGAAGATTATTCACAGACATCCCTGATGTTTGGCTTGTCACGTGTGGAGCACTTGAGCTACACCTTGTCTCTGGGAGGGAGCAGTGGCACAACCTGCACATCTCGGAGTACTTCCTGGTAATTCCTGCCACCTGGGGAAAGGAAAACATGTTTGCATAATGTACAGAAAACAGACACTTGGGTGTTAGTGATAGGAATGGGCTTTGCTGAATGAGGAGGTGGTAAGCAAAGGGCAGCTTTGAAGCAAGCATCAACTGGCAGAGATTCATGAGCCTATGGAAGTGTTTAACAGCTTGTTAACAGCAGGTTTCATACTCTCACCTCTCTGCCTCTTGCATTACCATCAAGGCAAAATACATGCTATTTACAGCAATATGTGGGTCTTTTGACATTTCTTGAACTGATTTTTTTCCTCAGTGTAAGAAATAACACATGAATTTTTTCTGTGATGGAGCATTTCATAAATGGACGTGACTTGGCAAAGAGTGCAGCTATTAATTTGCTTAGATAAGCTGGTATCAAAGTATGTAGTTCTGAATCTTGACACTTTTCTCCTGCACTTTTCAAAGATCACCCAACAGTGCCTGTGCCAGAAGGTTGATGCTGTAGTAGTTTGGAGGATTGTGTAGTGCAGATAAACACTTGCACGTGACGAGGTCAGAAAAGCATCTCAAAAATAAGACCATTTGGCAAAGCTTTCTGCTCCCAGAGCTCTCCACTTCCTCCCTGTCACTACCATGGGGTGTCCCATGAAGTCCTAGGGCTGTACCTGGCAGCTCCATCAAGGCTTGAGGGAGAAACCCAGCCTGGCCTGCCCTTGCTTCCCAGCATTGTGTGAGAGGTGTGCAGGAGCAGGCAGAGCCATGCAAGGAGCCAGGGAAGAGCACTACTGGGTTTCCAGCTGGCAAATGCTGGAAATGCTGGCTGTGCAGCTATCTTCATCCCACCAGTGAGCTGTGAGGTTTAGTGCTGTATTTTGTGGGCAGCCTCCCTCTGCTCTGCAAAGATGTCCCATGGGAAAGGGTAGCTCCACCGAGGGAGAGCTGAGGATAAAGTTGTCTGTTCATATAAGACTGGACTGCCTTTACAGGGTGTTTTGCTCTGGTTATTCCTTTTATTTCTTCTGAGGCTTTTCCTCAGCCAGAAGTACTGAAGGTGGATGGATTAGCTGCATTTGCCTGTGACCTGTGTGGTAAAACTTACCTATTTTCAGTTGCAGACTTAATAGCTGGAAATCGGCCCATGGGATGCTAGTCACCCTAGCATGTCTTGAGAGAGGGGATGTTTCAGTTTTGTGAAGGAGGCTGGAACTCACAGCAAGTGTGAGCAGACCGTGTGATGTCAGCTACAGGGACAGGTCTCCTGCAGCCAGCTCTGCCTGGGGAAGTGGAAATTTAATGTGTGTTAGTTGCTCCTGGAAGCAGCAGTTCTTGAAGTCTAGTTCCATAGGGCTGAGCAATGGGGACTTTGTGCTGGGGCCTGCTTTCCCCCTTCCAGGGGCTTTGCTTTGCAGCAGAGAGGTCCTTCTCCTTTCCAAGGAATATCACTAGTCCCAAAGTGCCTGCTCTCCTCACCCTGGAAACAAGCAGCTATTTGTTTTTTCCATCTGACAGCCTCCCCTGGATGAAGGCAGACTGTGCTGTCTCTGCCTACATGGACAGGGAGAGAGCAGCCTTGCATAGGCCAGCAGCTGGGCCAGGGAAGAAATGACTTGCCAGTCTGCAATCTGGAAACACCATTAAAATAAAGGTGGGTTGAGAAGAACAGAAGGCCAGTGGAGAAGCATTCAGTCATGGGGAAGATCAGAGGTTAATTTCTCCCTTGCCTACCCACAGTCTTTGAGATGTGGTGTCTGACCTCTGCTGCATCTGGGAGAAAATCCAAAGGCAAAGGACAGCACCCTCATTCCTGTAAAAGTGTTGGGAGTAGCTCTAAGGGCATGAGAACATCATGGTCACGGCGCCAGTGATGGCTTTTGTCTGCCCTTAGCTCTGTAATGCCTGCATAATGCCTGCAGACTCCTTGGGCTTCTCTAAGCCCTGGAAAATACTGAAGGCTGGAATTGCTCCTACCCCCCTCAAAATGAAAAGGCGAAAAATTGAGGTGATGAAAATGCATCTCTTAGAGCAGTCTTGGGAGCATCTGCTGGATATAGCCAGTGGTGTGGGACTTTGCTCCAGTGACCTGAGAAACCTAGAGAAACAGCTTTTCTAGGAAAGCAAGTTCAAGGCAAATCATACTGTCTGTGACATGGGTCTTTGTCCTGCTTTTAGCCTTTTTTAGTGGCTGGACATCCCAGAAATAGAGGGTGTTGTAAGTTCTGTGAAAAGACGACACCTGCCTTGAGGAAAGATTAGTTCTCTGGTGCAGGAAAAGCTTCATCAAAGCACACCCTTCCTCTGAAATCCTGCGCAGTGAAGCCTCCCTGGTTTCTCTGCTTATGGGGTGACTTGTTTCTTCCAAACTTCAGGTGCACAGGACAGAGCTTGGAGGGGCTCATCTGGGTCTGGGGTCTGAGTGTCTTCTAGGTATGAACCTAGGTTAGAAGCTGTCCTCAGGTGTACCTTGGGTATGGAGACGACAGACTGGTAGACTGGATTGCTTGGGATGACTCTGCAGACTGTCTGATGTGGTTGCAGCTCAGTTTCTCCATGTAAAGGCATTTGGAATCCTCTGGTCTTCATCTCTTCTGTGCAGCGCAGTGCTGTTTATCAGTTGGCAGAGGAACTGCTGAGGGTGCAGGACAATTTCTCTTCAATTCTCTAGGCCAGCTTTCCAGGGCACATTCTGTTTTCACTGATATTTCTGTAAAATCCCTTAAAAAGCTTATGTTTACACCACTATAAAAGTGTGTCTTGCTAATAGAGCTTATTTTGCTTGCTAAATTGATACAGATTCTACTGATAAAGCCTGCTCTTGCTGCTACAGATCGTAGGCATGCTAGGTTTGCTGAAATCACTAACCCAAAGCTCCTCTAGTGTAGATTAAACTCAAATTACAGATAAATCTGATTGTGATGGTAGTATAATGCCTGGAAGATCAAACCTCTGTGCCCTCTTCAGAGGTATCAGGGTTTTCCAAGATAAACACTTTTTATAACTCTCCTGATAGATATCTGAGCTGTTGTACAGACCCAGCTAGAAAAATGCTTTCTAGAAATCTTTTCTGTTGCACACAATGGTCTCTGTCCCCTGTGGTGCCATGGAGTTCATTCTGCCCTGTTTCCCTCATATCTTTCTTTAAAGACCAAAAGATCTTTAAAGCACCTTTAAATAGGTCTCTTCCAGGAGGCTATGGAAAGCCATGAGTTTGTGGACAGGCTTTTCCTCTGACTGAAGGTATTTTCTGAAGAGAAGCTGGTTTCTCACTACCCCTCACCTCCATTGCAACACCTTCCATTAAAAACAGAAGAGACAGGTACCAATGGTCTCATGGCAGTGTCCTGGTTGTGTGACGCCAGATGGGACCACCTCCAAGGCTTTAGGAGTGCAGGAAACCTCTGAAGGTAAAATATGAGTACAGTTGCCAGCTGAGAAGCACAGATGCTCTGAGGTGAAACCATAAGGCTGTTTCCCAGGCTCGTGTGTGACCACCAGTGAGGAAATCAGGTGGGGCCCGGCTCTAGGCTGGGGCAGGCCAGCACAGACCATGACTTGAGCTGTTGCTTAGCTCAGCCTGGGAGTCAGTATTTAAAGTGCCTGAGAGCAGCCCCTCTCCATAGTGCATCCTCTACTGCTCTTGAAAAGGCTGCCGTAATGCCATAGGTAGGAGGAGTTTGTTCTGTTCTACACCAGGTCTGGCTTGCCATGGGGCTGGGAAGCTCCAGCACAGCACAGGAGACAGCTGGAAGTGTGCCATGGGTAGGGAGAGAGTAGAGGAATGTGAGGCCCTTTCCAAGTGCTTCAGCCCATCAGGAACTTGGCCTATGTTTCTTGCCCTTCTGCTGCTCCTATCTGAGCTTCCCTGGGAGCTGTAGGCAGAGACAGGCTCTCCCAGCATCTGGCTTGATACTTCTCAGAGAACAGAGAACTCAGCTGAAGCAGTTGAGCTGCTGCTTCAGCTCAGCTGTGCTAGGCAGGAATGAGGAACAGGTCAGGGATGGCAGAAGAAGCTAAGCTCTGCTTACCCAGAGGGCTCCAAGGAGGCAGGAGGTATGGGATCTGGTGAGGTGTGGGACAAACCTGTTCCACCTCTGGGAGATCCCTAACCAGTGCTCTGCATGAGAAGAGGCTCCACTTGCATGGGGCAGCAGCTGGGCACTGTTGGGCAAGGGAAACAGGAGGGTGCCTTGGCCAGGGCATCACCAGGGCTGCTGTGGCTGGGGGTGCCTGATGGGCAAGGGCTGACTGCAAAGGCCTTGGTGATGATCATGTGTCATTCCCTCTTCAGAAGAAGTCAGGACTTTTTACGTGTTTCTTATGACCTTCCAATGAGGTTGCAGCCCCTCACCTGGGTGCAGTTGCAGGTTTGGATGTGCTGGGAGTTTATAGTGCCTCAGTTGCTTTTGATGATGGACATGTTTGTATTTTATTGCCCCCTTTCTTCATCTGAGGCACCATCCAGAGCAAGGAGAGGGGAAGGACTCATTTCCTTATGACAAGGGATTAGGTATTGCAACCTGGCCCTCCAGTGAGGGACTGCAAAGCTCCCTGCTCCACCATGCTGTCCTGGGAGGTGAGGGTTCCAGACCAGGAGCTTGGAGGAGGGAGCCACTCCCCACCCAGCCCTCTTCCCACCCTTCCTCTGCTTTCCCTCTGGCTGCCTGTCCCCCTTGCATCATGTTCCTGTCTTGAGCTGGGAACGTGCTCCTCTGTGTCTCTCCCGCAGGAAAACCTTGAGCACGCTCAGTTTTTTATCACTGAGCTGGTAAAGGGCAAGAGATAACCCAAGGGGCTGGCTCTGTGCTGTGCCAGCTGGCTTGGCTCCATCGCTTCACTCATGCTCATTGTCAGCAAGGCTGGCTCCTGGGGCAATCTGGGCTCCCATCCTCTCTGGCCCTGGGCTGGGCCACATCCAGCCTGCCCTCAAGGACCCAGCTTATCAATAATGGGGAACATTGCTGTTGCTCAAGGCAGAGATAACCATTGGCACTGTATTCATGCACCCAGTGTCCTTCCTTTCTCTGTCCTCTGCTCCTGCTGGTAAAGAAGTGGAAGTCCTTTTCTCCTCGCCTTGTCCTGGAGCCAAGTTTCACATTTTTGAGTGTATTCAAAGGCCATGAAAGCTGGAGGGGAGAAAATTTCCTCTCCCAGAGTCCACCTGCTTAATGAAGGGGCTCCCCTTTGGCAGGGCCAGAGGCACAGGAGGCTGGGGAAAGGCTTCCCCCTTTTCAGTTTGATGCTTATCAGCTCCTCTTGAGATGTGCTGCATCTGGAGCTGGCATGCTGCACCCATGGAATGGAGATCTGGCATTGCACAGGTGAGAAAAAAAACCTGAGAGACTGTTGGGGACACTGGGGTCCCTTGTGGTTCCTCTGCCCTGCGCTCCTCTGCCCAAACCACAGGTGTTTCTGTACCTCCCTCTGCCTGTCCTTGTCTGTGCCAGCTGCTTCTGCTTCAGGGGGAAGCTGTGCAAAAGCTGACTCCTCTAAAACCAGAAATAATTCACTTCTGCTGATTTAATTAAAGTATTAATAAACTCAATGACCAAGCAGTCAAATGCTCAATCAAGTATTTCAACTGCCCCTTTGTTTAACTAGTGGAGCCCTTACCAAAGACATGGACAGCACTGTCTGGCCCCACAGCCTGGGGTGGGAGGTGAAGGGTGAGGACATGACACCTGGGAATTCCTCCTCTTTGGAGGTGTGATCTCTTAGACCAACTATTTTCTTGCCTCCTCTCTGTGTCAGCTGCCCAGAAACAAAACATTCACGGCTGAAGGACTTAATTGAATTTGGGGCATCTCTGGGGGGGATGCAGCCAGCAGGCTAAGCCCCTTGCACGCTTTCCATCCTCTCTACCCAAGGCTCTCTTTTCCCTAGGGCAGCAATAAGTAACTCAGCTGGCCCAGGGCTAAGACAGTGCTTTGTTCCTTGGCCATGGAAAGAGGGTGACTGGCCTTTGCCTTGAAGTCCACCTTGGTCCTCTCCATTAAGCATCACCCTGGGGATAAGCCCCCAGGTGGCCCCTTGCTTCACAAGGAGAGGAGAAAGTGTGACTTGCTCTTACCAGGAGTGTGTTAACTCTCCATCAAACAGGATTTCACTGGTGATGGTGGTAATATCTGAGTGGGGAATATGGTCCTCTCCTCTCAGGGTTCCCTTCTAAATTGTTTATGAGAGTCCAGCAGGTAGACCAAAGCCTTCTGCTCCCTGGTGGAGAAGGAGCCAGGGCAAGGGGCTCCCTTGGTGGCCATGTGCTGTGGCAAGGCAGCATAGGGGCTATCTTGCCTTCAGTGGTGGGACTTCAGAGGGGGTATGGTGGTTAAAATGTACTCACTTCTTGGTGGGCTGCAGGGCTGGGCTGCCAGTGACTCCTCTCCTCCTGGTGTGCCCTGGCATGCATCCAGCAACCCCTGGTCCCACCAGCAGCTTGTGTAAGCTGTCATGCTGCTGCTACGGTGCAGGGCTGCAACGACACAGCATGTCCCACTGCTGCCAAAGGGTCATGTGGAGCACTCTTGGCCCCTGCCTGCCCCTCTCTTGTGGGTTACCAATGCCTTGCTGATGGTGTTTTTCCTCCCAGAACAGCCCCTGAAAGGATCCCGGGGCTCAGGATCCACTTGTGAGACCCCTATGCAACTGTGCTGGAGTGTTCAGCCTCTGCTGTGGCCAGCGGCTGCCTCAGGTGCTCAGGACTGTGCTGCCTTCCGGATGCTGGTGCTCACAGCATCCTGGGGTGGAGATGCAGTGATGCCAGGGATCTCTCTACTACCTGGGGCCTTTGATGTGCCACATGCATGGGAGGGCAGTGCCCCTGTGGGCACTCCAGTGACAGTGATACCTGCACCCTTAGAAATGTGCAAGGCTGGGGGAGGGTGTTGCCTGCTATTAGTCACCAGGGAGCTGCACTTGTCCCAGCTGGTGCTCTCTCAGCAGTGGCATATGGCAGCCTCCTAGCATGGTGCTCAGGGTCAAACCATGCAGGGGAGTCACACCTCCCCTGACAGCACTCCCATCTGCCTGGGTTCCTGGGCAGCAAAGGCATGGGGTGCATGTGGGGGGGCAGGCCAGAATGAGGGCCAAGGTCACCATCTGCACTACGGACCCACTAAATGGGGAAGGGTGGCCCCTGCCACAACCCACCCTGCTGAGGGCGCTGCCAGGGCCCTTCAGTGCCAGAGAAAAGGTCAGACACAGCCTGGCTAGAAACACAGATTTATTGCGACATCAGTTTGCAAACAGCACTCAACGCCCACAGTGGCGACTCTGAACGCACTCAGAGGCCCTGACCCTGCTGTGATGCCTCCACAGCCAGTAGGCGGGTCACTGGGGGCACAAAACCACCCACCCCCATCCAGGCAGGCTCACAGGGACTGTGGGCTAGGGTCCCACTGTGCCAGGGGCTGCCTGCAGGGTGGCAGCATGTAGGAGGGAACAGAAGCCAGATTTGGGGTTCTTCACCAGTGTGGGGCTGGGATCTCTGAGCAGTCACAAGGCGTTCAGGATTCCCAGGGAGAGAGTGGGGTAAAACCCCCCAAGCATGTGAGAGAGAGGGCTGAGCATGGGAGATGCTGCTATGTCCTCTACTCTTACCGTGCTCCCTCGGTGCCAGTCCAGATGTCTTGGGGAGCCGGAAGAGATGCCAGACTGGTTCCCACCTGCAGCTGCTACACATATCCTGTCAGGTTGTAGGAGTTGAGCTCACTCTTGGTCTTCTGCATCTGGCTGATGGAGGGCCGGGGGCTTTTGCCTGACAGCAGCTGAGGCTGGTAGGTGCTTGAGTAGGTGGCTGTTGGGTCCCGGTCAGGGCAGGATGTGCAGAGGATGAAGCCACCAACGAGGGAGACAAGGGAGGAGATGATGCCCAGGTAAAGCGCCTCCCCGAGCTCGAACTTCATGCTGTCAGGGAGGATGGGGTTGTGGAAATCCCGAAGTACCACATGGATGTTCCACACCAGTGGAATGAAGCAAAGCAGCCCTCCGAGGATGAAGACCGCACCACCTGCCACTGCTACCCGGTCCTTGCCTGGCGAGCCCTGGCCAAAGACGGTGCACCTCATGCCCATGACAGTGAGGAGGCAGGCGAGGGAGGAGACCGCGCAGGAGCTCACCATCAGGGCTTGGGCTGCCTGGATGTCGGCAGGCAGGTTAAGCAGGGAGCTGTAGATGTCACACTGGGTGATGCCCGTGCTGTATGTGGCACACTCCATCCACAGTCCCTTGGTGAAGCTCACAGCTGTCACAATACTGGAGCCAATGTAGGAGCTGGTCTTCCAGCTGGGCAGCAGTGTGGCTGTCAGTGTGCCGATGTAGCCTAGGAAGGCCAAGGCATAGCCCAGCAGCTGGAATCCCATGGAGACCATGGTGGGGGCTGGCTGTCACCTCCCCAGGATTCACGACTTCTTGCCCCGCTTGCTGCAGCCCGCTCCTGCGCGCTTACCTTCCTGTGGCCCTGCTGGTGGCTCTGCTCACTGCACTACAGCTCCACCCTGCTCCCAGGGGTGCTGGTTTCTTGCGGGCACTGGCACGTGGGTGGGAGCTGGGGGGAGGAGAGGTTACCTGCAAGAGTGGAAAGGAATCCCTCGCTGATTAACAACTGACCCAAGCGTGTGGAGGAGTGCCAAGCGCACTTTCACCTCTGCAATCTCTTCAACCAGACTTCAGAGGCAGAGCAGCACTGTCCGGGAAGGATGCCAAAGCCCTTCCTTGTGCCAGGGCTGCAGACAGGGATGGAGAGCTAGCCACTAGCAGGGGGAAAGTGCCTGCAACCTCCCTAGGGTTCCCTCGTCTTCTGTGATGTCCTAAGCCAATGAAGCAAAAAAGCTACAGCTGCACCATATTATTAGGGACCTGACAGAGGTAATTTCAGGTGATGGCCCTGAGGCTCCCAAGATGAGGAAGAGGGATTGCACCTCATCTCCATCTGCACGGGGCTCACTCAAGGCATCTGTAGCCACTAACCACCCACCCTGAGCTGCTGATGCTCTGGCAGCACAACAGGATGCACCCACCTGAGGTTGAACCATGGCTATTGGCCTTCCCATGCTGCTGGGGACAATGGAGAGGGATGCATGTGACAGTGATGCCTGCATGCCTAGGAAAGCCTGGAGGTCCTCGGAGAGCAAAATTACATCAGGGTAGACCATGCTGGTAGCACCTTGGGAATGCTTCCTGGGAGTGCCTCAGCTGAGCAGGGTGACCTGTTCCTTGGAGCCCACAGGGGTGCAGTTCATACTTGCTGCCACCGGCAGGGTTTTTTATAGCCAGTGCCATCTCCTACCCACAGGGTAGGGTGGGTTGGCAGAGGCAGTAGAGTGGGGTGTTTGTTTTCCCTCTGCCTTGTTTCAAAATTCCTCCTCCCGCAGTTTCTTGTGAAACTAGACTGAACCCATGCAACACCACGGCTGGTGGCCTCTCACCCTGGGAATGCTCCCAGTTTAGAGTGCCGCCACCACCTAGTGCCTCTGCTCTTCTCCATGTTTCCCACTAACACCTCAGATGCTTGGTACCAAAGTTTCTCAACTTTCTCTCTCCCTTCCTGTGCACTAACCAAGACCTCCCACTCTCAGGGGTGTTGCTGAAAAAAAACCCCAAAACACCCGGGGTGCTCGAGGTACCAGCAAAAAGGCATGGGAGGATCATGCTGGAGCTCTGCGGTACTTACGGAGGTGGCTGGAGATGCGGTGCAGGACCAAGGGTGGCTGCGGCTGGGGACACCCAGGACTGGAGGTGGCTGGGCAGGGCAAGTGGTCGGGGCCCCAGCCTTGGGGATCAGGGTCTGTGAATTGTTTAGCTACGGCTTTGCAAAATCCACCTGCAAATCTCAGCCTGGATCAGAGGTTTATTGCAGATCAGAATTAAACCCTTTCAGTGTCGGGAAGGATTGGAGAGCTGCAATGCTTTGTTTTGCTTGTTGTCTGTTCATCATCACGGTAGATTTGCCTAAGTGGTCAAGTTTGTGGCTTACTGTCACCTTTCTGGCCAGCCTTGGTGGCTGGCAGGTGACTGTGTGCCACTACCATCTGCTTTGGGATGCATTGCCTGTGCTGGGGTCAGAGGGGCAGTGAAATGCCAGCAGGTTGAACTCCCCATTCTCTCTGGGTGATCTTGAGCTTTTGGTTCACTCATGGCCTGCTTGTCCTCCACAGGATTTGTTGTTGTAAGACTCCTGGTCCAAATGAGGAGCAAATGGAGACAGTAATGAGGACTGTTCTGGTCCCATGCCCCCTCCCACTTGCCGGCTGCTGCAGACGGAGGGACAGGGAGGGCCCCTGGTGACAAATTGTGCTTGGAGCTGAGCAGGGTCCAGCCAATGTTTGGACAGGGGTGTTTGGATGCTGATAGCAGAGCTACAGCAGAGACCATTTGTTATTTTCTTTCCTTGTCACAAATTGAAACCCTCCTGGGAGCAGGAGGTGACCTGTCTGCCAGAAGTACATTGCGAGGAATGCTCAAGCAGGAGTGGTGGGCAGGGATGAGATGGTGGTGCTGCAAGAGGCGGGGGGGGGTGGAAGCGGGGGAGAGGAAGTGGGCGCGTGAGGCTGGGTGCGTGAAGAGGAGGGAGGAGCGATGCGAGGGTGGTCGGCA
>JAAGNO010023095.1:5876-16499 GCA_033439905.1 Ceryle rudis | reverse complement strand
GGGGGGCGGGAAGGGGGGAGGGCGTGGGCTGTGGTGTTCATACTGCAGTGCACAGGTGGCTGAATAGTTCAGTCTTCCTTCAGTATTTGCACTTTGAAATGATGGAATAAAAAATGCAGGGAGCTCAGGAATAACAACTTTTGGTGGGTGGACTGCTCCTATGTGGCTGACTAACCACCTATCTGTGGAAAGAACATGTGAGTGCATTGTCTGAGAAGGCAAAATTCCCTTCACTATTAGTGTTGGCAGCTATTAAATTCTGACAAGAATCTGTTATTGCCATGAGTCTTTTAATCGGAAACTCCACAGTAACCCTCAGATAGAGCCAAAGGTTTTCATGCTAAGTGAAGGCACGAGAGGCGCTAGCACAGATAAAGTATCTCAGGTCACCTGGGTACTTAGCTCTCTGTCCTCTCCTAGCAAAAGAAGTCAGAGAGGCTGTGAAGTCTTGCTGCAAGACAAAAAGATACTGTAAACCAGAGGATTTCCAGGAAAGACAGTATGGTACAATGAGGACATCTTTTTTTTTCCCTCCCACCCCACACTACCTTTTTTCATCTTTCACAAGTTGTATTTTGTGATTCAACTCCTAATCCCCTTTACTTAAGTGCTGGTAAGATGCAGGGTGTGCAGATAGATGGGTGTGTTAGAAAAAGGACAAGCAGAGGAACACTCGGAAAATGGGTTTGGCATGGAATCTGAGACCCATAAAGGTACGTCTCAAAGTCAACTTAGTAACAATAAAAAGACTAAGGTAGCAGTGACCAATACAGAGAAAAATGTACAAAAGCGTGACATCTCACTGCAGACTTTTTCTGTGATTTTTGTACATCCTTCTCAGTCCTGCCCCTCTATTTTAGTGATTTTCCTGTATGCAATCATACTACTCATGGGCCACAAGATCAGAGCACTTTCTAGGCAGGCTTTAAAATTAAAGCTTGTTGAAAGGTTTACAAGTTGTTGGGTTTTTTGGTTTTTTTTTTTTTTTTTTTTTGGAAACACCACAACAATTTTACATTGTGATTTGTTTTCTTTGAACCAGTTCTACTGGAAACATATCTTGCTGTCCTGAGTGCAGTTTGGGTTTTGTTCAGTGGTGTCTCTGAGAAACCAGACAAGAAGAGACAATGTGTACTCTGTGGACACCTGTCCATTTAAGGAATCAAAATGAACTCATCTGAAGGGTCACCATTTAGTGCCTGTGCAATGATCTCTTTAGAAGAGTCTGGAATAAGCAAGTCAAGACTAAATCAAGCACAGGTCAATTTTTCCATGTTCTATGGGGAAGAAACCACCCTGTTAATACGAAATCTTCTCTATTAAGCTGTTTTTAAATTACAGAATGGAAAAGGTTTTATTTAACTTCTGTGGTCATGATGTAACGCTCTGGCAGGGAAGCCAGTGTATTTGTAGCTCAGCTAGGCCTGGAGCTGAGAGAGGTAATGATTGCCTCAACTCCTAGTAAGTGCAGTTCTAAGGGCATTTTCAGCCTTCACTTCTTCCTCCCCTCCCTTTTAAGAGATCTCAAAAACAAGCCTTTAATTTTCAGCAAGATCTTTTCCTGTGACCTTTAGAACATATCAAGGGTTATTTTAAGATTAAAACGAAACTAGTTACAGGGTTCTTGAACTGAATTTTGGGGGCATAACCTCACAGAAGTACCATTCCACTGAGGCACCTGTACCAGTGAAGATGTCACCTTTGTCCCACAGATGTCTGTACGCAAGACTTCCAAATATTTTCTAATAATTGTAACAGCTAATGACAGCTCTGAGTGAAAAGCCCTCTTCTGTACTATGGCAAGGAGTATTTTTAGGTCAAAGACCAGGAAATACCTGAAGATCAAAACTAAATAGCCTATGATACATACTCTTCTATGCTTCTCTTTTGCTGCAGAAAAGACTGTGTTTTGATTTCTGCACTATCAGATGTCAGGAGAGAATGTTCCTTGAAAAATGATCTGCCAGTGTGATGTCTCTGTAGAAGATCTGACAGGGGCTGTTGTAGAGGTACAGAAATGCTGTATCACAGTGTATCTTTTTCATCACTAAAGTATTTAATCTGTTCCCTAAGTACAAGTTTTAGAGCTGCTTCCTAAACAGAAGTAATTGCTAGTCCTACCTATTGGGAAACAATAGTAACATATTCTTTAAGTAAAGCTTGGAAATCCCATCAAGCTAAGAACTCCTCAGCAGGATTTACAAGACTGACGTGTGCTTGGAAATCTCATTGAAACATAACAGCTGAACTTCCACGGTATTGTAAAACTTATCCAAAGCCCTGAGCTCCTGCAAAGTGACCTGACTGCTTTTCATGCAGTGCATTTCAAATACACTAAATGTTACCAAAATAACTCCTCAGTGGGAAGAGCTTTAGATTGGTTGTGGATTTTCCTCCTCAATACCTGTAATAGTGGGAAGTTTCTTTTGTGACATATTACACAATTCCTGTCTCCTGACCTCTACTTTCTCTCCTTGCTGAAAAAAACTTTTTGCTATTTTGGTTTTTGAAGTCTCCAGTGTTTTCTAAAATGCTACAATGTGGAAGTGCTATAGGCAGATGGATAGACTACACAGGGAGTATCTCTGACACAGGAAGGTATTTCACAATGCGGGGGAAGACAAGCAGAATGCAACTTGTAAACTCTAGTGTCAAAACGCAAAGTTGTATTCCAGGGTTCTGCTCATGTTTGTTTATATACTTTTAATTCTGACTCTCTCCAGCTGAGGATTGTATGGTTTTGTAAATATTGAATTAAGCCTCATCTTAGGAAGTGGGAAAGTACAGTAATTCCCATTCTACAGAAGAGAAACTAAAATATATTTGAAAATTGAGATCTCAAAAGTTGTTATATAGAAACTCGCTGTAAAATGAAAGCAAAAGAAATTTCATTATATTTTTAAATCAAACACTATTTTTTTAACATTAAACTCTTCTGATCTCACTACATTCTAGATGATTACTAGATGGGAGAAAAGGTCTCCTGAGCAATCTGAGAACAGGGTAAACCTTAGAGAGGGATCCAGAAAAATATCAAGACAGATGAACAGCTCAAACTTCACCAGCTAAGGAATCTACTGGCTGGCCATGACCTGTTTGAGGTATCTACCTTTGCAATAAACATTGCAAAATTCAACTACTGAAGGAGTCTCTTAGTAAGTACATGGTTCAAGAAAACAAAGAGATTTCTTGACCTAAATTAAGCATAGTTAATGTTTACTTAAAAAAAAATCGAATCATTTTTGCTACATGTAGCAGTGCTCCATGCATAGTTCATTCTCTGGAGAGGTTAAGCTCACAGGGGGATAAGGCAAGGAGAAAATGGTGACCATAGACCAAGAAATTGAGGTCCATGATGAGATGTTCTGACAGTTAACTTGGAAATACTAAGGACTTCATGGGCTTTTCTCTTTTCTTCTGCTAACTGGACTTCTTCAGTTTCTTGCATCTCTCAGCAATCCATCTTTTAGATCTGTTGCATCCAAGGATTTGTGCATTGGGATGCTGAGAGAATGGTTTACAGTCCCAGGCTGAGTTTTTCTCCTTGGACAGAACTGACAGATGTCTAGAAGCTTTCTTCACCTTCCACACATCACTGCGGAAGGCACATTTACTTTAAAAAGAGCAGCATTTAGGAATATGTCAGAACATTTCATTTTTCAAAGCTTATGGTTCACGGTCAGGAGGCAGGAATTTCACTAGTGGATATCGTGCCATGGAAGGTGATACTGAAAGTCCTCATTTCTTTTATTAGTCTTCAGCACTTTCACTGGGAAACTGAGGGAATTCAGACTGAAACCTCAGGATGGCTCAGAAGTACCTACTGGAATCACGATTTTGCGACTGAGCAATAATTATGGGTGGATACTTTCATACTAAGCTAGTATAGGACAAGCCCTGTTGTTTCTCTCAGCCCTGTTTCTCCCAGGTGTCCATGACCTCTCTTGGCTGTTGACACACATTCTATCATTCTATGTTCTGCAATTATTGACAGGATGAATGTGCACTCTAAGTATATTTTACATTTCTCCCATGGAGCAGGGATGTAATTTGGTTATTTACTTGCAAATATTTATGTGCTTTTAGGACAGTGTATAAGTGTCTATTCATTGCTGATACTACCAGCGTAACTTAGAGGCTACAAGAAGTATAATGTAAATAGTTTTCCTCACCACCTGAACTTGGTGACTTACCCTCTTTCATGATGCCTAATGATCCATGACATGTAAGCACCATGCTTTTAGATCTAGTCTTTACTGAAACACTTTAGTTTAGCAGTATCAACAAAAGACTGTAATTATATATAGATTCCATAAAATACCATTAAACTCCTTTATTTTTTCGTGGTGGTGTTAGTGACTTTAGATGATGTATCTAAGAATCAAGGCAGCTTGGATCCCTTTCAGGTTAGACCTGCAGAGGCAGTCCTGTGTAAATACTCAGTATCTAGATCTATGTTTGTTAGTTGATCCTAAAGGTACAGAGGGCAGGAGGGTCCTGGGAAGTATTAGGAAGGACTGTGAAAGATTTTGCCTAAAGTCTGAAGCTGCATTTGCATGATCAAGTTATGCCCAAGATTCAGTCAAAATTTACCTTATCATATGGAGACACAGAGTGTTAGGTAACTATATATAGAGTTCAGAATGTAGATCTTCGGGCATCCCAAAGCCAAAAGGCACCTAAAGTGGGTATTTATGTATTCACGTTTCCAGTTGTAAAAACCCTTAGCAGCTTGCATCCCTGCCAAAATGAATGTATGCAGCTATCCACCTTCTGACGCAGTAATTCTTGGCAATTTTTCCCCACTGGGAAATTAATTTTGATTTTAGATCTGCTTACAGAAACAGTGTACATAAAAGCAACGGTGTATATTATTTTTTATGTACAATTACACATTTAACCCTCTGCTATGAGATTTCACAAAGTGCAGCTGCCTTGTTCACATGCAGTTAATGTGCAAAGTAGCACTTGTGTTATGGCACTGAAAAATTATAAAAATATCTTCTGTTTTAGTGGTATCAATAACTCTACAATGTAAGTAAGTGACATGGAACTATTTGGCAAAACCAAGGAAAGCTTTTGGAAGCAGGAAATGTTGAGTGTCTCTTTAATTCAAACAACACTTGAAATTTAAAATAAAGATCTACATTTATGGATCTAAAGCTTTTAGTTGTTTTGGGTCTGTCTTAATTGCCTGGAAAAATAGCTGTTATATGACTTCTTGAGAGAAATCACTACAGCTAGTTATACAAACACTTGAATCAGACTCCAACTCATGCAATTTACTGGATCTGTTGATTAAGCCTGTAATGTTTCCACATATTACTTTACTTTTGGTCTAATGGATGTGTTTTTGTCAAGGTAAAACTGACCTCATACTAAGTCTTTCGAAAGGGAACAGATGATTGTTACTTGCTAAGATTTTGAAGGCTCTACTTCTCTGAGATGCTACTAGCCAGTTTGTCAAATGCAAGACGGTAACAATATTGTTCTTGCACATTTTGCTTACATTTATATTACAATAATAAATATTTATCTTACTGTTCCTTCACTGACATGTTGTTATAAAAATCTCATAAAGCGTAATTGTGTGAATATAGCCTCTCGAGCTATTTTTGTATTATACTGTCTATATTTCTTGGAGTATCACAATTATTAATATCTAGTCTCTGAATTCCCCCAAAATACCAAGATAACAGGTGATGCTCTCATGAGGTTAGCAACTTGAACTCCTGCCAATATCCCAGAAAGATGGTTTAGGAGGTTAAGTTAGTGACTAAGTAGGTGGTGTCTCCCGCCTCAGCCAGTACAGAACTCAGAGCCCCAACCAGCTGTTAGCACCTTCGGTGCCGTTTGCAGCCGATGCCTTCGGAGTGATACACAACACCACGGTTCTGACCATGTGCAAGTGCTGAGAGAGCAGGACTGCTAGTTATTAGTATTACCGTCATCTTGCCCATGATTTCGGTTTGGTAATAATATCTGTTCTCTAAATTTCCCAGAAATGGGAAATAAGTAAGAGATTTTAAATGTTTTTTATTATTATGGAACACTGCTGTTATCCCAGGGAGGGGGTGTGTGAAACAATCCTTGTCTCTGGCCTTTGAAGTGTGTTTTGATGAAAGATCTAATAGATATTTAAAAGATACTATTAGTCCAGCCGTACTTCTGTAAAACCACAAGGAGATGAGTTTGAACTTTAACTAGTGATTGCTGTGAACTGAGCACATTTTGCTCCTATTGTCTTCATTAGAAGAAAATATGAAAACTCTCTCTCCCTTTACCATTAGTCAGCCAAAAGGCAGTTAAGCCCTGCTTCACTGAACCCAATACCCTCTGGGCCACATCCCGGTTTCTTCTATTCATTGCTTTTGGAGGGATTAGAGCAGACTCCATCAGATAAGTCTTTGCTTGAAATCCTGCTGTTTATTTCAGCTCAAATGCCTGGCCACAGACGTCTCTAGGGAAGAGTTTAGTTTCCTCAGATGTATGGCTCCTGAATGCATCCCTGGCCCTTGGGAAAACATTTAATATATTTATTGTATTTGGTAAAGTATCATATGAGCACATCTGACACCTCCCTGAGGAAAATCTTCTCCCAAACTCCATTGTCATCCTGCCAACACTCCCTCCACCAAAAAAAAAAAGAAAAGACAAACTTGTGCATATTAAAAAATGCTGAGTAACACTACAGACAGGGCACGTGACAGACCTGCTCTGAGTTTAGAACCAGCTTCTGGAGTCAGTGGCAAATTGATTTGTAATGCTTTAAAAGGAGAGAACGCAGCAGGGTGGTGGTTAAGGAGGGAAAAGGGCTCTACTCCTCCTTACGTGTATTTTTCAAGAAATACATACTGACCTTTGAAACAGGCACTGGCAGTGCTGCCCTTAGAAAGAAATTTATTTCTACCTGTACAGGTGTAACTGAAGAGCTAATTTCAGGTAGTTTATGAGCAGTTCTTATTGAAGATGAACCACAAATGTAAAAAAAAAGAGCAAGACTGATGCTGTTCTTGTAAGCCCTGTAGAGAGACTTCCACTACAGGCTGCAAAATAGTTCCCAGTAAACTGAGATGTTCCACCACTAGAAACACTTCTGGAACAGGAGAGATTGTGGAGTAACAGAAATACATGACTAATATGTGGGACTCTGGTAAATTCCCTGTCGATACTGAGATGACAAGTAGTGGTGGGGAGGGCTGGGGTGCAGAGATAGCTCTTACCTTTTATTTTGAATAAAATCAGCATGAGGCTGTTCTGCTGGGCCAGAATTACGGGATTATAAAGCACTGTGTTTACAGAATATCCTGTCCACAAAGGTGAAGTAAGGTCTTCTACTGTGCTTAACCATAAAGGGATTTCCCAGCAAAAGGGAATCTCCAGCTTTCATCTTGGGCACAAACAGCCATCAGAAACTCCCCTGGGCTTCAAGAGTCCAGCTGACACTGCAGAACTATCTGCAAAGCACTAGAGTGAAGGAAAAGAGAAATTTCCTTCACAGAGGGTGAAGTTTATTGGGATGACTTGCAGAAAGGAGCTAATGCAATTTAGTAACTCTGTTGCTGGGTAGGTATACACATGGAGGAGGGCCTGAATGATCAAATGGTGATGTTGGTTTTGACTAAAAGAAGGATTTTTTTCTTTGAAAGAAGAAGGTTAGAAATCAGAGAAATTCTGCTTTTCTTTCCTCAGATCATAAGAGAATGAAAAAAGGGGATCTGTCCTAATAGATGCTTAAGACATATGTATTCTGGGAAAAGGAGAACCCTCTTAGATGAGGAATTTTCTTCTTCAACCTCCTTCCCTCCGCAGTGTTGGTACAAGAAGGCAGACATAGGCATTATGACATTAGGACCTTAAGTCACTTTGTCCAATACTGAAAATGCCACGCTACTGCCAGCTCTGCACCTACACAGTACGGGAGCTGTACCCCTTTAGTGTACTGGCACAATTCAAATAGTGCAACTTCGTGCAGCTTTTGCTAGCAGCGAACCACTTCATAAAGGCTAAATCTAGATAAATGAGCCACTTCATCTCCATTAAGTCTTCTCCATTTCTAATGCATCTTGTATTAACAAACACTGTTGATGTGTGGGTGTTTCAAGATGCTCAAAGACTGAGAAAGAGTTCCCTGTAACTTCAGGGAAAAGGGTAAAGAGTTTGGTAATTCAAAACAACTCACTAAGGCAGCAAAGAGCATGGGAAGACGCTTTCCCATTGTGCTGTATTGCAAAAGGCTACAGCAAATAACATGAAAATGTGACAAAGAACCACAAAGGATAGGTAAGATGAAGGGCGTGGGTTATACACATCATGGAAGGGATCCCACAGAAGTGGAAGGTGAAGCTAACCACACTCGAAACAACAACAGACCAGTACAAGAAAGAGCAAGTCCTTTTATGCAACTGAAAGAGAAATGAGGTCACTGAGTTCAATGAGTTTATCTTACTCCACCACTAGATGTTTACACTCGTGCACTGTTTTCACTTTTATTTACATAAGAAAGGTCTACAGTGAGTTGCTCTTGGCAACATGCTCACACCACAAATCTTGTCTGAGCATGTGGGAGAAAAAGAATTATTTTCAAAGCCTTTAAGTCATCAAATTCTTATGAAATCCACTCCTTTTCTCTTGAAGGAAATTACATTGGCTTGGATCTAACATGTATTATTCAGTTAATCCACCCATGGAAATAACCTTGGTTTAGACTGTATCCTTTCATAGTAGGATCTTTAAGAAGAGAGAAGATAGTTGATTTAGGGAAGAGCAGGAGAATGGCCAGAGAGATGAGAGGTTGTTCTCTGAGAAAAATACAGAGTTAGTATTAGGATAATGTTTTTACATAAGTAAATAGTAACATAGTTCTCCAGGGAAAACTTTTGTGATTAATTTTTTCCCTCAGTGGGAAATAAGTCAAAATTATGCACCAAAATAAAATGTAACAGCCTGAGGGTCACTCTAAATATTTTCTTTTCTTTTATGTTTCTTCTGCTAGTTTGTATCAGGAATTTTGAAAAAAAGCAGTCATTTTGTACTGAAGAAAAAAGAAAATTTGTTCAGTAAATATCCATTATAGAATATTTTGATACTTCTGAATTTTTTTTCCCAATTGCTAGAAACCTGCTGCAATCTTTCCCATAAGTAGTTGTGACTTTCTTATTCAGCAAACAAATGCAAACACTAGCGCTCTGTTCTGCTGGTTGTTCCTGTGTTTTTCCTTAAAGTGGTCATCGGATAACATACAGACATACAGAGTTAGTTATGGTTCTGGCATTAGGAGGGGGGTGGGAGATGTGTATTTGGATATGAACAGACAGCAGGGATGTGTGTATCAGCCTCCTGTACCATGGATAACTGATGAACAAGACTGTTGCATGCAATCAGGGTATTAGGCTTTTTTAAGCATAACTTGAGATGGAAAGGTTATAAATTTAGCCTTCAGGAAATGGTTTTGATCTTTGGACTCCAAACCAGTGGAGGTGATTCTCAGCAGCTCTGAGAAAAGGTTCAGCAGTTTTGGCTGCCTGGGACTGAATGTGCTGACCCTAGAGAGCTCCTTGGTCACCGCACTGCCTGGTTTTCTTTCTGGAGATCCAAAAAGCCAGACACTTTAAAAGCACATCATCCAGGGTCCTGAAGTCTCCATACCCGGGTACTTTCTTTGGGTCTAACGACTTTCAACTGCCACTCAGAGGAGAGAATGACTGAAAGATGAATCACAGCAAAACACCTGAAGATATTTTCAAACACCTTTCTGAATCTTACACTGCAGGCTTGTTGCCGTCCCCACCTGCCACTGGCACAACAACACATCACTTGGAAATCTTTGTAGCTGAGGTGTATTTAAATTTTTGAAAGCTGTCGGGTACTGGAGATGCTGATCATTCTTCAAAGTCTTGGCAGAGCCAAGCGGGAGCCGATCACAGTCTCAAGGAGCCTCAGCCACAGTTGCCAGCCACTGCCAGCACAAATGCCTTCAGAAATGTCATCAGGTTTGAGCCCTCTCGTCACTTAACATCCACATGTGCTCACCCACCAAGGCCTCGGGCCTTTGGATCACGGGCCTTGTACCCACTGCTGCTGAGCATCAGGAACGTACAGTGCCAGGCGTCTCCCCCGCAGTTGTGAAATGTGGTGATGACTCGGTTTGGGGTTTTTTTTGGTTGTTTTGTAGCTGTAAGAAGCTAAATAAACTTAAGCATGTGGAGGCAATTACACAGCATGAATGCCAGCTATCCCTGTTTCTCTTTAGAAACTGTCGACCACCCTTTAAAAAAAATATTTATTTTTTGCTTAAAAAGTCCCTCTGCAATGACTCGAACTTGAAAGCCTCTTCCACCTCCGTTCCCAGGAAGCCGGTTGGGGAGGGCCGAGGACAGCTCGCAGGAAACCTTGGCCCCAGACTCAGACTGGGCACGGCCGGATAGCCCCCTGCTCCCCGCTCAAGGGCCATCCTCCCTCAGGAGGCGCCTTGTACCCCACCCTGCTGCTGCTGTAGCTGCACTGGGACCCCGCTGCGCTTATGGCACCGGCACTGGGAGGGCAGGAAGCCGAAGCCGAAGCCGAAGCCGAAGCCGAAGCCGAAGCCGAAGCCGAAGCCGAAGCCGAAGCCGAAGCCGAAGC
>JAAGNO010023094.1:0-15632 GCA_033439905.1 Ceryle rudis | reverse complement strand
CTCTGCAGGCTGAACCCCCCCAGCTCTCCCAGCCTGGCCTCCCAGCAGAGGGGTTCCAGCCCTCCCAGCATTGCTGGTGCTCCTCTGGCCCTGCTCCAGCAGGTCCCTGTCTCTGCTGTGCTGAGGACTCCAGAGCTGACCCAGCACTGCAGGGGGGGGGGGGTCTCTCCAGAGCCCTGGCAGCAGAAAGGCAGGATCCCCCCTCACCCTGCTGCCCACTCTGCTGGGGGTGCAGCCCAGGGTGCCACTGGCTGCTGAGCTTTGAGTACCTGTTGCTGGCTCCTGCCCAGCTTTTGCCTCCCTGCCCCTGATGCTGCATCACCCTGAGCAGCCTCACCTGGCCCTCACCCACACCTTCCACACTTCATTTAAGCTCAGCAGCCCCGGTGTTGTGAGGGTGCTTGGTCCAGTTCTGTCTTTGGTGTCTCCTCACTTGTTCCTGGAGTTTTGTGGTTTCCTCTTTGGTGGTGTTTTAATTCTATCCAATGGTTGCTGGGTGTGCAGTGGGATCTGCTGCTGCCATGGCCTCATTTTCTGTTCTGGGATGATGGGTGCTGGGGTCACTCCCAGTTCATTTGCTGTTCATCCTGTGGGTAAGAAGCCTGTGGTTGTGGCATTGGGTGACTGGAAAACCAGCCTTCCCCCCATCCTGGGACTCTTCCAGTCCTCCTGCACTGTAGGTTCTCCCCATCCCTCTTACTCTGCACATCTTCTCTCCTGTACCTCAGTCCTAAGTATCATTAGCTCCTCTGCTCCCCTCCACAGGCACTTACCCCCTCCCCACCATAGCCTTTTTTGCCCTCACTCCTATTCCTCTTTGCCTCTGTGCCCCAGCCAGCTCTGTTCCCCTCTGCAGCGCTTTGCTCTCATCTGGTCTCCCTGTGCTTGAGCAGCTCTACCACTCACCCAGCACATTCAGCTTGGCTCTAATCCTCTCTGTGCTTGCTCACACCCCCTGTGTGACACTCTTTGCACTCTCCAATTCCCTTTCCCATATGTGCCTGGATCCTCTCCAGGCCCTCCAAGACCCTCCGTGGGTTTCTGTGCCACAGTTCTGCTCTGCTCCAAGTCCTTTTGGGGCCACCCAGACCCCTTTGCCCCTTCTTCATCTCCCTGTGTAGCAGAGCTGCCCGTGAGGGAAGCCAGAGCTCAGGCAGGATTTGCCTCCCATGGATGGGACCCTGTCTCATGGTCTCACAGGGTAAAAAGCCCAGAAAAGGACTCTACTTTTGGCTGTTCCCTCGGATGCTTCTGGTCACCTGTGGCATGGCCAGGCTGGGATGAGCACTGGCTGCTTTCCTTACAAGGTAGGATCAAGTCAGTCAGGTCAGCATGGAGGTTTCGGGAGTTGCTCTTCTCCTTGCTTGTGTTCTTTGGGTGACCTGAATCACAGAGCACAAAATACTTCCTATCAACATTTCTCCCACACAGACCTTGGTGTCTGTGAGAGTTGCACCATGTCCCTGCTGTCGTTTATCCCCCTGGGAATGGCAAAAGCCTGTCCAGTGTATGGTTGTATTATTTTTCTTTGCTGAAGTGGCTGAAGCATTTCAAAGGGTTCCCCAGCTGTCCCTGGCAGAGAGCTAAGACCAGGCTCTGTGTTCCTCTCATCTCTACATCACCTGAGACATAACAGTTTTGGTTTTCCACTGAGCTGAATGGTGGAGTTGATAGGCTGGAGAGAAGGGGTGGCATCCAGAGGGACCTGGATGGGCTGCAGGGGTGGCCTCCTCTGGACCTGCTCCAAGAGGTTCACATCCTTCTTGTGCTGAGGGCTCCTGGACACAGTACTCCAAGGCATTGTGTCTGGTTTATTTCCACTCCCTCGTACCTCTTTGCCACTTGTCACATCTATTTCCACTGCTGCCTCTCCTGGGTCTGGGTGCAGCAGCAGTCAGTCTGATTGCGCCCAGCGCCATCTGCCCGGCCGGGAGCTGCTGCCTGGCAGGATGATGTGCCTGCCCCTCGCCCTGAGATGGGATGAGGATTTCGAATGCGGTGTCTGAACACATTTAGCAGAGGTGCGTGATGAAGCCTGTCACCTGCACCCTCTGCTCACGGCTTGATGATTTCAGTAGACCTGAAACCTCTCTGTTATTGTTTGCAGTTGCTCTTCCCCTCCTTTAAAGGCAGATAACCCATCCCAGAATGACCTTGTAGCTGGCAAATGGACCACAGACCAGCTTCTCCATCCATCTCTGGCAGAGAGAAGGCTTCAACACATTTTGTGGCCTCTGATCCCCACAACAAGAGTAGAAAGACCAGACCCAGAGCCTGAAACATTTTTCAGGGTTTATCCCAACTGATGGGAACCCCCAGTCTAGCTGAGAGAGGTTGGCTCTGCTCTTTACCAAATGCCTTTTAGAGGCTGAAGAGGAAAGAGAAGAAACCTCAGAACAGGGAAGTCTTCCCCAACGCTTTCCAGTGTCTCTTGCTCCCCTGTAGGCAGGGCACAAGGGACAAAGTACCACTGAAAAGTCACCCTTCATTTCTATCAGCCACAAATCACTTCTTGTTTGCTCCTTCTCTCCTTGGCTTTCAGGTTATCAGAATACCTGGAACTGGGACATCCTCTATTGTTGACCAACAGAGGTTGCATCTTGGATTTGGTAACGTCACTGCTGAACGGTAGGCTTCTCAGCTATCTGAGACTTCAGAAGATGTTTGTGGGCTCATCTCTGCTCAAGCCAACATTCTTGGTAAGAGGAGAAATTAAAACCTTTGCTTCCCCTTGCAGCACTTTTGGGTTGTATGCTTGTTTCTGCATCACCAAGAGAGGAAGGGCAAGCCCTTCAGAACGTCCTGAGGACATCAAAAGAGGAAACCACCCTCAGTGTAGCTAAGTGTACAAAGCTATAGTCTCTCTTTGGTTTATCAAGTGAATTCAAACCATTTGGATTTTTTTTTTTGGTGGTGTGGTGACTGTTGTCTAACAGACATGTCCTGGGTCCTGGAGCTGCTGCTTCTAAGCCAGCTGAGACAAAAATGGATGTTCCATAGTTCTGCTGCACCAGACCTTGGAAAGGGAAATGCCAGAGTTCATGCTGGCTCCTGCAGCCTTGTTGTAGTTAAAACTGTGTTGGCAGCAGCTGTAGACAGCCTTGAAAGAGAGAAGGGATGGATGGTTTCTACAAGAGTCCATGGACAGACAAATTTCCTGTGATTTCTGGTCAGTGCTGCCATCCCTGCAACTGTGATGCCCCAAGGTGCTGGGGGTGCACCAAGATCCCGAGATGTACCAATCTCAGCATCAGCCTGGTGGCCCTCTGCACAAAACCCATGTCCTCCTGTAGAAGTGGATGAGGTGTCAGTCTCCTGGGTCTCCAGTTAGGACTGCAGGTCCCTGGCAGAAGTCCTCAGTGTTGGCTGTACTTGGGGCAACAGCACCATCTATTTGCAGCATTGTTTTTTTTTTAGTGCCTTTGTAGAGAAGAAAATGGGGCCTCCACAGATGGGTGTCTGTGACCCATCAGCAAGGCTGATTGGGTCACATCCTGGAGCCAAAGGCTTGGTGCAGCATCTTCTGCTGTCTTGGGTCACACTGGGTTAGACCTGACCTGTAGGCACCTCCCTGCAGCCCAAAGCTAATGCCTGAGGATTGCTCTGAGTTCAGGGTTATGACCACAAGTTGCACAATGTGTGTGCAGGGGCCAGGGGTGGGAAGAGGCATGAAGGGTCCCAGACAGGTCAGACAGCCCCACGCTGGGGGCTCAATCTTGACCTTATCTCTCCCTTTCCAAGCCAGGGTCTGCCCTTCTGTTCCTACACATGGACATGAAGACACCCACCCTGAGGTCTGATACCCTTTCAGGTCTTGGCCCCTGCCCCACATTTCTCCAGAGCTGCCTTGGACTGGTGCCAGCCTATTGGGGTCCCAGAGCTGTCTGGGGTAGGGGCAGGGGTCCCAGGAAGGTGTTGGGCACACAGGACCCAAGGGGGAGAAAGCCAGGCCGGCTGCCACCAGCTTTGATCTGGGTGGGAAAGCTGTCCCCAGTCCAGCCCCACCTCTGTGGGAAGTGCAGCTGGGCGAGGGGCAGGGGCATGGGGCTGCCTCCAAACCCAGCTCAGCACCCCTCGGGGTTGATGCACATGTGTTCTGGGTGACAGAAGTGACATGGGACAACTTCCCTTCCCCCCGCCCCCTTCCATCTTTACCACAGGTTTATGAGGAATTAACAAGATCTACTTTATTAAACATGCCAGAAAAAAGGGTACAAGGAGGGAGGGGGGGGTTGGAGAGCAATGGTTGGGGTTTGGGCTGTCTGAAGAGCAGCCACTATTTCTTCTTGCCACTCTTCTTCATCTTTTCAATAAGCTGCATCCCCTGCTTCTTGATGCTCTCTCGGGTGGGGACTTGGCTATGGCCTTTTTCAATAAAATTAAAGGCATCTGGAGGAAAGAGAGGAGAGGAGTGAACTGGGGGGGGGGGGTTCTGTGGGACCACCTCTGCTGTGCCCATGTCCCTGGCTTGTTTTTGCAGGCTGATGGCACTCCAGAGGGTACTCAGGACAAGCCCTTGGGTACAGGTGCTGACAACTGTCTCTTCTACCCCAGGATCCCAGAGTGACCTGCAGGACCTGGTGAGGCCACTGCTGTGAACGACCTCAAACAGTGACTGCTGGGGCTTCCTATAAATGTCTGGAGCTACAGGGTGGTAGGTACAGCTCCACCTTGTTGAAACAATACTCCTTGTCTTCCTTGGCCAATGGGAGGCCACAGGTAGAGCCAAGCACTGCTTATTGTTCACAACCAGGTGATATTGAAGACAAAAAATCCTCCTTGTCCTGCAACATCTCTCCTTGGTCTTGCTGTGGTTTGACACTCGCCACCTAAATCCACCACCCATGCTCAAAACCTTGGAGACAGCCAAGGTTTGGAGGCAACTCATGGATTGCGGTCTGATGGGACAGTGGGAGACAGGCAGGGGCTGGGACAGTCACTGTGGGACATGTCCGTGCTGTGATCTCCTACCGTGGATGCTACTGCTGATGTCTTGGAAGGAAATCCTCAGGTTCTGTGCATCATCAGAAGTTGTCTTCTCTAACCAGTTTCTGACCTTCACAAAAGTCTGTGAATGACACCCTGGGTTAATTACTGAAGGGGAGGTAGGTGTTACAACTCAACAGCTGCCCAACCTTGATGTCCCCTCAAAGGGGACACTCTGTGGTGCCCAGTGCCACCTGGGACTGAGCTGCTCCTCTTCCCTGGGACCGCCTCCATCCTCCCAGCTGAGAGGATGGCTTGGGATGGGCCATCTGGGAGAGCCCCGTGTCAGTCTGCAAAGACCACAGCCAGGGATGGAGCCCCCATGTACCTTGTCATCCTCACCAGGACTGTGACTGATAGGGGGTAGGTCAGCCACCAGCTGCATCAGGTACTGCAGCTTCTGCTTGCAGTGCTGGAGCTTCTCCTCCACCCCCATGGTTGTGACAGCCTCATCCTGGAGGCAGAGAGAGAAGAACCTCACTTGGGGTGATGGTGGCTGCACCAGCATCACTGTGCTGTTGCACCACCAAGCATTTTCTGGGGACACTCATGCCAGCACTGTGTGGGTACCTGGCCAGGTATGGTGATGCCACGCAGACGGGCAAACATGTCATCGATTCTATTTTCAAATTGCAGGAGGAGCTCCTCATTCTTGTACATGTGGGCCCGCATCTTCTCCAGCCGAGCCTCTTCCACCTGGAGATAGTCTCTCATCTCCTCCTCCAGCTTCCTAGAGCCAACCACAGCTGCATATCCATACAACTGCACAGGGGAGCACCCCAAAACTGTTGCAAAAGCTTACCCCACACACACACTGCAGGCCGGAGATGCTGCCTGAAACCCAACTCCATGTACTGGTTCCACTTCCCATGCCAGGTAAGGAAGGAGCAAGGGTACTTGTGCTGCCCCAGCAGGAGCTTTGGGTGCTCTGCCAGGACCAGAGTGGGGTGGAGAAAGGGGTGCCCTGCTGGGACACTCATAATGCATGTGCCTACCCCCCACCAAGGGTGGCTGACTACTTGGCATGACTGTTCTGAGGGCAGCAGTACCTGTTTGTATTGGAGGGCCGGCGAAACTTTATCTCTGCATACTTCAGCTCCTGCTCCTTCAGCACCTCCTTCAGCACCTGCTCCTTCTCCTTGAGCTCCTTGATGTGCTGCTGCAGGTCCAGTGAGGACTTGTGCTGTGTCAGAAGTGTGCTGGGGATGTCCTGGTCAGGGGAGAGCATAAGGACTTAGACCATGATGCTGCTGCAGGGCACAGGAGCTGGGTCACAGCCTTGAGGAAGTTTCTGAACTATGGACTACTGCAAGGTAGTCATGGAGAAAAGCAGCTCTATCCCTGCCTGTGCAAAAGGGGCTTTGGATGCTCTAGGGGCAGAGGAGAGCCAAGAACCCTACAGTGAAATAGGGTGAGCAGGGAGGTCTCGGGTCCCCAGGGCTTGAGCAGCCTCCAGGTTTTACCAGAGATGGGGTTGGACATTACCCAGATGCAGGAGCACTGTACAGCAGTCTTGGCCTTCTTTATCGTCTCTGACACCCAGGCCTCAGCCTGTTGGGTGGCCTCCTTATTGTCACCTGAGGTGGGAAGGAAGTGTTAGGGAAGAATGCCTACGGCTGTGCCTGCATCCCACCCAACAAGCAGTCACCCTCACCCGTGAATGATGGGTCCTCTGAGTTCAGGCCAGCAGTGAAGTCCGTGGACAGGTTGCTCCTGGCTTGCTGTAAAGATAATAATTGTCACCCCCCAAGCTACTGGCACCCTGGTGGAGCTGGTCCTGCAGCTCCCCCGACTTGTCCCACCATGGGGGTGGGGGCTTGGCACTGTTGCCTATACTGGGTCCCCCCAGCTCACCGCTCTCTTTTCCCTGGCTTCCTTGAGCCAGTATCTGTTGGTGTTCACGTTCGCCTTCTGGGCAGCCAGGGAGCGGTACCGGAACTCCCTCTCCTCAAGGAACTTGTTTTCCATATTGGCCATGTCCTCCTGGAGCATAATCAGAGAAGGGAGAAGTTAGTTGCCAAAGCCAGAATTGACCTTTGTGAGCCAGCTGAGCTTCAAACAGGCTGGGAAGGAAACTGGGCAAGATGGGCTGGAGGATGGAGCATGCTGCCTCCACCGTGGCTGGTGCTTTGGGCAGCCTGGCCCAAGAGTGAGACCTGGCAGGAGCTCACTGGAGGCACTTGGATGCTGTGGGCAAGCCCAGCTCAGTCTCTTGCTCTGCTGCAAGAAGACTCATCAATCTGAGCATGTGATGACCTGTCTATGGGCTCTGGGAAGGTGGGAAAGGCCCCCAAGGTCCCTTGACCCATCTCACCTTTGCCATATCCGCTGCTTTCATGGCTTCAAAGGCCATGCCTTCCAAGTCTTTATGTTGTTGTTCATAAATCTTGGCCATTTCATAGAGGAGGTCCAGGTATGATGGTAGATAGGCCAGCTCCTGGGAGACAGAAAGTCACAGCATGTCACCCCACCAAGTCCCAGAGGTCCCTCACACTGTGACAGGGGATGGAGTGGAGCAGGAGGACCTCATTTGTCCTGGATGGTGTCCCACCAGTGCAGTCCCTTGGGCATCTCATTGCCTCTTCAGGGAGAGCAGGTGGGATGATGGCACAGTGAGGAGGAGCTCACCTTCTTCAGGGCATCTCGCACCACCAGGTACATAGCAGTCACCTTCTTCCCAGCATGAACTTTCATGTTCACCTTTTCAATGTTGTTTTCTAGCTGGTGAATCACCTGGGGCAGAGATAGGGTGCAGGACACACACGGGATGACTCTGTGCTAAGCCCAGTGCCCGTGCAGGGGTTGGATTAAAGCCCCCCTGGGGGTGCTGCCACCCCAGGAAGGGGTCCCTGCATACCTTCATCTGGGCCTGGTTTTCCTGTCTCTCCATGTCCTGCAGCTGCTGCAGCTGCCTCTGCAGCTGGTCCCGGGCCTGGCTCCGCTGCCTCAACTGGTGCTGCAGCATGTTGCAGATGTTGATCTTGCGATATATTTCAGCCTGGAGCCTCTCCTGGGACACCTGGATGGACACGAGTGTTCATCAGGCTGGAAGCAGGGCTCGCTGGGCACCCACAAGAAAAAGGAGTCCTGCCTGTGAAACTTCCTCCAGGGTAGAGCTGGGGATGCTGGGACATCGCTTGGGGACATCATCAGTCCCTTGGCAGGATGGGGTCTGAAGAGCTTTGCGGGGGGGATGGGTGGGCAGGGCTGGTTGGGCTAAGGCAGAGGTGAGCATTTGCTGATGGCGGTGGTGGGTTGGGCTTAGGGACCCTGCAGAACCCGGATCTGAGGCTGGGAATCAATAAAATCGATGGGTGCCCCAGATATGGGTGCTGGCAGAGAGCTCTGTCCTCTGCAAGAGGCCCCTGGGCAAAGGCAGCTCTGTGGCGCCTGCAGCTCCATCTCCACAGGCTTATAAACAGGTCATGACCTTGTGGCGGGCAGAGAAGGGCAGAGATGGCATCTTTCCCAGGGGTGCAGCTAGACCCCACAGAAGGAACCTGGGGACATGCAGGGTGGGACAGCCAGGAGCTCTACTAGGATGAAAGGTCTGCTCAGGGAACTAGAGGAGGACCTGCACAGATGAGTGCCATGGTGGAAAGGGGCTTGTGTTGTGGGGTTGGTCACATCCTACTGCTGCCCTGTGCTGCCTGCTCCTGGAGAGAAGCAGTTGGAGGAGCTGGCCAGTGGGGGTACAGCAGATAGACCCCGACAGTACCTTGTGGACCTTGTCTGGGACACGGACATCCTCCTGCACTGCCTCCTTCAGGCGGGGGAGCAGAAGTCTCTTCTGCTCAAGCTTTTCCTCGCAAGACACCATAAAGAACTTCCTCCCTTGCTCTGAAGAACATTAAGGCACAGTTGGTACCATGCAGGACGATGGAGGCAATGTCAAGATCCTCCCCCACCCGCCATGGGCCACTCCTGTGGCGATGAAGGGGCAGCACCTTGCAAGGCCATGACAGAGCGCAGCTCCTGGACACGCTTTCTGAGCATCTTCTCGGCTTGCGTGCTGCCGGCACTGCAGCCTCCTCCGAGCTGTCTGTGTGCGTGGCAGCCACCGTATCTCCACTGCCCTGGGGAAAGCCCGCTAGCGTGGCTCTGCTGCCCAGTGGAGACTGGGCTGTAACCACCAACAGAGCCAAGGATACCACGGAATGGTTGCTGTGTAACCTCCAACTACATCACAGTGGCACCTCCAACTGCCATGCTGTGCACAGCCCCTTCCTCTCTCCTTTTGCAGGCAATAGACTAATTAATAATCCAATTACTGAGCTCTGGTGTAGCCAAAGGCAGGGTGGGTAGCAGGGATCCCACCTCTTGTTTCCCGTCACCATGGCTACAGCAATTGGAACTCGACCAGCCCTCCAAGGCTCCCCTGAAACAGGGCAAGGACAATTTCAGGGAAAATCCCTTGTGAAGGGGTAGGGACTGGGCTGGCCCTTGGACCAGTGGTAGATGGTTTTGATTAACTCTTCCTCCTTCCCGAGAGAGCAGAGAAAGGGAATAAAGAAGAATGACTGAGGGATTGGAAAAGAAAGCTATTGTTGTTTTAATGAAATAATGAAAGTAAATATGTGCAAATATAATATAAAATTAACAGTGCATTCAACATTTCAGCTGGCAATTATGTCATTGGTGATCACTGATGTTATGGGTGGGTATGGGGGAAGTCTCAGGGTGGGTTTAGGAGTTGGATTTGGGAACTGGATTTAGGAATGACCAGGTGGGGCTTGAAGGCAGAAGAATGAACAGAGTCCTGTTCAGACGCCGGCCATCAAAGAGTTTAACTTCTGTGATCCTTCAGCTCTGCGTGGAATGGGACGTACACGGAATGGAATCCCCTGGGGGAACGTTCAGGGTCACTTGCCTTGTCGGCCCCTTTTTGCAGGTGTGACCGCTTGGGGACTGCACCCTGATGTGGCACACGGGATTTAGCAGTGACCTTGGGTTCTGCAGAAATAAGTACAAGCAAGAACTTTTCTGGTCTATCAGGTTTCAGCAGTAATTATAAACATCAAGCTTTATTTCTGGAAGCAGAAACTCTGAAAACACGCTGGTAACTTTAGAAAGTTCGGTTATTTACAAGGGACTTGGTTGAAAAGATCGCTGAATAGAGTCTGTTCTCTCCTAGTTCCAGCTAGGATGTATGTGAGCAGCACCAGCACTCTCCTGGAAGCTGCTAGTTCATTTCCTGGAGTCAGAGGAGCCTGCTCCTATCTGGATACCTTTGGAAATGTGGTAATTGGTCAGGAAAGGGTTGTGCAGGGAGTTAACGCTCCTGCTGAAACAGCCCAGGACAAACCAGCTCCCAGTGCCGATGTTTATTTTGCTGTTTACCAGGCACTCTTGCAGAATTACAACTATGACAAGCAAAGCAAGTGTGTACGTTTATTTGTTGACAAAATCGAGCTCCCTCTAGCAGAGAAAATCCTTAACGTGCAGAAAAAAGACTTTATAAGGAAAGAGCCTTCCCAGCACCAAGCTCATCAATCAGCTTAGATTAAGTTTCTGTAACTCAAAATCTTCAACCTGCAGCCATCCTGTTGTGCTCTAAGTGTGAAACATGGAAAACAAAGAAATGATAGGATCGTGATATCCAGCATTACCGACATAATATCACCCGAGGCTCTTACTTGGTGATTCACTTGCAGATTTATGAATTGCATGTTAGCACAAATCGCCAGAGACAAGCTAAATGTCGACCTGATCATCTTCAGTGCTTCCTAAAGAATGCGTGAAGAGATGGCATCTGAAAGCCAAGAGGTTAAGGTTTGTACACCCGAGGAATGTCGCCAGGATCTCTGTGCTGAGACTGTGTCCACATGGCAAAGAATGACAACTATGCCACTGGATTTTCCTAGGCAGCATTTAAACACCCTGGAAGATTATCTCTGGGGCAAGAGGAAGCATTTTAATCTGGGTAAAATGGTTCAAGAGTCTCCACTTCACTGGCTCCCAGCAAAACTCAGACTCTGTAGTGGCAAGTCCTTCCAAATATTACAGAATAAATGTAACCCACCCGTGCCCAAGCTCATGTCAACAGACTGCTGTGGAAATGATCTTCCTTTGCCTAAGGATCTGCACCTGACCTGTCAAACCTCTCCTCCAGTTGTCTTCAACTCTCCCTGCTTTGATTCTAGGAAACTCACAACGTGTTAATAGCACGAAGGAAAAGGTCACGTCAAAAGCCCAACCCAGAGCTCTGTTCTGTCCCAGGACAGGCAGAGTCCTGAGCTCTAGAAGCAAACAGCAAACAACGAACACAGCACGTTCTCAGCTGGGAGTGAGATCCGGGCGCTGGCCGCCTGCACTCCCGGCGTGCTGCGTACTGCCAGCATGACACGGAACACTAGAGGCTCCTTAAATTCCTCCTTGTTTAGCTTTTAGTCACCTAAGCATGCAAGTTTTGCCTGGTGACTTGTATTTTTAGGCATCTCCTTCTCCGGTTGTCATCCTCTCTTCTTTGAAACACACAAGTTCAACTTAAAAGCATTTTATTTAACTCAGCTAAAACAAGATTGAACAGAATTATCAAGAGCTACATCCTGTGCCTCGGGAGCTGGCTGGAAATTCTCTGCATGGATTGGAAAGCAGCATCAAAAGCCAGAGAATAAAGGACAGCTGCAGGAATTGTTCTCTATCACAGCACAAAGAAAAGGGGCACGGCCAAGCGGTAATGAGCCCAACAAAAGCCTGTCCAGCTCAATGGCCAGAGGCTACCCCTGGCTGTTCCAGATTTGTTTTCTCAGCTGACAGAAAGCATCGCCAGGGGCAGAGGTACCTCCTATACTATTAACAAAAATAATTATTTCTTTATCTGTAATATATAAATAGATGATAATTTTTATTAAAGTAGCTAAATATATTTTTATGAATAAGTTATTTAGGGAACATTTTTTCTAAGTCACCAAGTGCTCTTATATGCAGTGAAGGAATCTTTAAGAATGGTCCTTTAAAGTACTTTAATTATCAAGTTGCCAATTATGGAAGTCTAAGTCAGTTTTCATGCTGCCAAGAGGTTGGTTTTTAGACATGATCCACACTTTGTACCTGTTTAAAAGCAACAACGCAACTCTCTTCTGAAGGTTCCTCTCCTCACATACAAATCCCACCCCTCATTGACCTACACAACCTTCCACTCAGCACTCACAACTGGAAGTAAAAGCAATTGGCACTGTATCAGTCAAATGCTCTTCGACAGCAACCCGTAAAGCAAACCAAAGCCAGAGTAACTTCTGTATCACGTTTGAACTCAAACCTCATTAATGCAACTCTGACACAAAACACAAAGACATTTGTAAACCAAGCAAGTGTAAAATGATTAAAAAAACCCACACTCACTGCATGGAAAAATCCCAAAGGATTAGTGTCAGAAAATATTTGGCAGCAAGAGACTGGAAAAAACATGAAGGCCTAACAGAAGAGAGTGGCTCACACCAGTCGTTCGTAGGATGTGGTTACAGTAGAACTGCTGCAGGAAGGTTGTCATTACTCAAGCTTTTCATCTCCTTCTTCCACATCTTTCAGACTGAGCACTTCCAGTGTTCCCTTCCCTTTTGTCTCGCTCCGGATCAGCTCATCAATCTCTCTGAAGCAGCCCGGGTCGATAAGGCACACCTGAAATGTTTCACATGTCAGCAGCCAAGCACCGATACTGGATTTTCATCAGGCCCTTTTCAAGGTATAACATTAATTTTTGTTTTTTTTAAAAAAAATTGCTTAGTTACTGTGAAGGATTTTGCAGAGCTGATAAGTGATCTGTCATGTAATCTCTTCACAGAAGTTCTGCAGGTCCATGTCCCCACACTGGATGTGTCTTTTGACAGCTGGGATTGCTGTATTCTAAGCTGTTCTCAGAAAGATTTTTACTAATACTAAACTTTGCTTTACTATTTAAAAGCCTCCTTAACCACTGCCAAGAAACTGTCTTGAACTCACCAAATAAGTTCTCCATATATGCAGAGAAACTTAGAAGTGTTGTAGGGTAATCTCTGCCACGAGAAATTACACTGTGCTGCCCCTCACAGCTTGAAGCAGCAATTTCTGTATAGTAAAAAAGTTATTTTCAACCTTACAGCCCTAGGACTGTGTGAAATAAAAACTTTTACACCTCTGATTTACAATCGCTGGTAAACTTGCCTTTTATCTAAACACTTCTATATATTAATTAATCTTCTAGTAAAAGGTACAGGTGTAGGCAAACCAAGTGTGAAACCCAAGGACTGCTTTCTGGCTTACAATTTCCAACTGTTCGTGGAAGTCCTCGCTCTCAACAACTTTAATCAGTGGCTTGATCCTCTCTTTCAGTTTCTTCCCTTCCTTTACTGGAAGAATAAATCGCAGCCTCATGTGAGCACGTTCAATTTGCATGGTCTCCTTCAACTGTCTGATCACTTCCAGTGCCTGTAAAGATATTAAGTAGAAAGAACATTTACACACCTGCTTAAAAACCACCACGCAGATCAAGATCTCAAATCCTCTGTGTTCTCAGCAGACGTGTTGCTCAGCACTGATCACCGCTGCTCTGCTGCGGGGAGTTTGCTACTAGGCTACTCTGATAGAGTAGCAAGGAAAGGCAGAGTTCTTGGTGTTCCCAGTGCTTCAAATACTTAAAAAGCTGTCTGAAGTCACGTTAAATAGCACATATACTGCACACCAACAGAAACCCATGTGGCTCAGACACAAAGCCTGATCTACTACCTCAGCTAGAATAAATGATAAAACTTTAATGCATAAATGCATTTTAATGATAAAACTAGACATATCACCAGCCAGCTGAGTAATGACCCTGTGGGCTTTAGCCCACGGGGCTTTGCTGATCCCTCTGCGACTGCAAGTGGAGAAATTACACTTGAAGCCAACACCTCCGAGCAGAAACCAATTCTGCGAGAAAACTGACCTGCTGCTTCGTGCTCTTGTGGGGTTTGACCGAGTAGTGAATATCCTTCATGGCTCTTTCTATGAGGATTACTGTGTACGGCCTCTTCGTCTCAGGATTCACGCATTTGTCAGCCACAATAGTCGCGATGTCTCTGAACATCTGCTCCAGCTGTGTGTGTCGTTCTTTGTCCGATACCTGCAGCTCCCCTTTTGATAAAATCTGGACAGTACAAGTAAAGAACTCGGTTAATAAACACCAAGGATGTGACTAAGGAGCAAAAACTCTAGGAACGCTGTTAAATGTAGCAGTGGCCTGAAGGGTTTGGTTAGAAGTGAGGTGCAGAAAGAGTCACCATATTAATGATGGAGATCATTACGACAGGCAATACTGGAAAGTCTTCAGACAAAAAACCCCCACCACAGAAACACCAGACTACAAAAATAGAAGCGCAGATTTGAACTCTCAGCATTCACGAGTCCCCAGTTCATACCCTACCAAGAAGGATTAAGAAATTAGATCTGTTCTTAACACGTAACACTTCTTTTCCCTGCACCCTTAAAAATCTATCTTAGGTGAGTTACTCTTCATGCTGGTTAACCTTTCCTCTGTGCCTGCAGACATCAGCGTATAGATGATGGAAAACCTTCCAGTAACAAACCAACCTACCGCATCCCTTCCATAAAATACTCACACAGCCTTCTCCAAGCTTTTCTAAAGCAAAATGTGCGAAACCTACCATCTTACAGATTTCTGTTTGGTCATCTGTCCCAAATGCTTGAACAAGATCTTCCTTCTTTGCTACCTGGCCTTTGGAAACGTTGACAAACACCGTGTGTGTCTGCAGCACCTCGTCGAGATCTTTCTCCCTAGAAATTAGGCCAGGGTTAAAAATTTTGTTAAGTCAGCAATGTAAGAAAGTGCACACAAAGAACAAGTCCTGCTGCCCAGGGCTGAATCAGTGGATGCTGGAAGCTTCTATCACTGAAATGTCACTCCCCAGAGAAGCGCAGGGGCAACGCACGGTGCCCAGGAGAGCTCCCTTTTCTCGGCTCCACACGGGCCCCGCTCCTCAGAATCGCTATGGTCGGAAAAGGCCTTTATGATTATCAAGTCCAACCGTTATCTGTCTCTACCGGGGGTTTCAGAGTCGGCTACCGCGCCACGGGAGCCTCCTCCTCCCCGGCTCTCGCCACAGCCGGGCCCCTCAGAGGGCCTCCCGCCACCCCAGGGCCGGCGGCCCGTGACTCACGCTCCGCTGCGCCACCCCATGACCTTGTTGCGGTAACAGGCGATCTCGAAGCGCTTCCCGCCGCGCCGGGCCCGCACCACGGCCACGTTGGTGAGGCGGATCTGGTTGGTGGGGGTGAAGATGGACATGGCGGCGGCCGCGGCTCCTGCGCCACCGGCGGGCGCGCGCGGGGGACAGAGGAGGCGGGGCCTCAACACTCCGCCTCCCCGTTGGCCGGCGCTGCCCTTTCCACGCCCCCTTCTCCTCCAACAAAAGCCGTCCGGAGGGAAACGGAGAGGGGCGGCCGGAAGGAAAGGGAGGGAAGCACTGGCACGTGGCCTGAGGCGGGGGCTCTCCGGCGGCGGGCGCGCAGGGGCCCGGCTCCCGAGGCGGCGGCAGGCAGCATTTCGGTGCGGGGAGCGGCTCCGCAGCCACCGGGCCAATGAACATGTCAGTGTTGACTTTGCAGGAATACGAATTCGAGAAGCAGTTCAACGAGCATGCGGCCATCCAGTGGATGCAGGAGAACTGGTG
>JAAGNO010023093.1:33315-54751 GCA_033439905.1 Ceryle rudis | reverse complement strand
ATATGATTGATTAACTCACGTAAGTTAAACTTCTGTTGCCAGTTTCGAATTGTATTTCACTTTGAGGATCAAAGCTTCAGCCTGCTTGTCTTGAAAGCTGATCTGGTTTGTAGAGTATAGTATTAGTCTCATTAAAGACACTATCTTTGTAAATTCGCTCCAGTTTATATCCGGCAGTAGTCACGCCTACATTCACACTGTCACTTCCATGGAGAAGGTAACTGAAAAGAGCAGATGTCATGTATTTAATCTAGACCTTTCCCTTTCATGGTGTTCCTGTTTCAAGAAAACAAAGATAAATGACACAGCAAAATGGCTCCTCTTCTGTTTTTACCCTTTAGAAGGCTTATAGGGAGCTTACAATTTGAGTGCAGTAGTTTTATTTTCTCCTCTGCCAGCCATCCCATCCAAACGCTTCTCGTTGGCTTGTTACGCAGCTCGCTGGTTTGATCACAGATTTAAAACCAGTCAGCTAAAGGCAGCTTTCTACACAGCAGTCAGTCTTGTTCCTGCTAAAGCACAGGTTGAGGTCTCGGCTTCCCTTGGCTTGCATAAGCCAACACCATCAACTGTGACTATGTTTCATGGTTGAAATCTCTCTGTGTTGGTCTGAAATGGAAACGGGAGCCCTCCGCCTGCAGGGTCTTATGAGCAGAGGTAATTTCTAACTCCATGAAATCTCCAGAACCTGTTCTAGAGGTTCATCTGGGAGGTAATTCTAGAGGTATGGTTGTTCATTAGAACATGCAATACTGAAAGCGGCCTTTCCGTGAGTTTAGCAAGGTTTCTAAAATGTTACTCCTCACTTTGGGTAACACAAAAGTTTTATAGAGACAGGCAAAACAAATGACAACTTAGGTGCTTTTCCAAGCCTTACTTTCCCAATTAGGAACAGGGCGGGGTTTTTATTAGTTTAGGCCGGTATGTTTAGGATGCTCTGACATCTGTATCAAAGCTTTTATTTCAAATAGCAGAATTTTTTTGTTTTTCACTTCTCTTTACCCAACATGTTAGTTTTTACTCAGAAACGGTGTCTCCAGGCAGAGGAGTATGTCCTCTGTGTTCCTCTCTTATGCTGTCAGTTCCTGGAATTTATAACTTACTCCACAATTATTTCTTTTATGTTCTGGAGAAACTCCTTTGCTCCAATTCTTTTTTTTGCAAGAAAGCAGTACAAAACTGTTGCCTCAAGGCTTAGCTGGAAGTGCTGCTCCCTCTATTAGCAGAAGAGGTGTGGAATGGTAATGAGAATGCAAATAAACCAGAATTTATAAATTACAGAGATGGGTTCTTCCAATCACAAAAGCTACATGTCTTGGCAAGCTAAGTTGGATCAAAAGTCCAGTTTCACTCTTGGTAGGAATTGTTCAGCAATGCATGGGAAACACAGCTCCAGCACATGTCTCTGAGTTCCTCTTTCAAACTCAAAGCAGATTTTCAGCTGTTAGTGGTTCCTAACTCAAGAGATTCTAGGCAAGCGGAGCAGCTCTTGGCCACCTGTAGCTCTCCCAAGGTCCCTATGCCAGATGTTTGCTCTGTCTCTGCAGCACAAGCAGTGCAAGGAGGTCCCAGAACATCGTTATCTGCAATACGCATTAAGCAATGCAAAGAGAGTTTGTTTTTTTCTTTGGCAAGCTGCTTGCCCTTGCTGGTAAAGGGAGGGAAAATGATGAAGGAAGATTTTTCTCGAGAACAGGTTTTTTTCCATAGCACCCACATGGGAACAGAAGGGGGAAAGAAATGAGATGCTTTCAGATTTTTAAGTCTGGAAGAAACTGTCAGCTCATTTAATGTAATAGTTTTATAAAGAAGGTCATAACATCTCACTTTAGCAAGTCAAACCACTTCTACAAGACTGTGATGCTTAGCTAGATGACAGTCAATGTGCATTTGTCATTTCTTACTATAGCTTGTCCACTTGTGCGTAATAACAACAGCAACAACACTTAATGCTGAGAATTAAGGGTTTTTTCCCCCCACCTCAAATCATCTCCCTTGAGCCTCTGGCCACTGGTGGTTCTGTTTGTATGAAATTAATGCTGGATATGGCACTCAGTATGGTCTTACCGGGATGATATATATACCTTGTAAATGAGCCACAACTTGGTCATCTGTTCATGATCTGACCATGCAGATAAATTGTAAACCGTAAGGAAACATCTCTAATAAAGGACACCTCTCTTTCTACACGCCAGATTCTACCTTCTCCTAAAACTGGTTTTGTCAGTCAGTGGTCTACAGCCAGGTAAAAAAATTCTGTCTCTGCCCTGTCCCCCACTTCATAACTGATGTGAGGAATAGATTATCCTTCCTTCTCATTTTTTTTTTACTTTCTTTGTTTCATTTGCCACAACATTATTTTGAAAACTCATATTTTAGCTGCACGTCTGTTGTGACCCTCATGGTTTTTAGCTGCTACTTCCTGAAATAGTCTCTCCTCTCGTAATTAAAACCTGATGTCTTGTTCTTTGATACCTAACCGCGGCTCTTTCACCAGCATTGTGTCTGAATGGGTCTTAATTCTTCAAGCGATCCAAAGTTTTCTTTACAACTGCCCTGTTCTCCCTCATTATCTACCACCCCATCAGTCTCATGTAGTCTGTAAAGTTGGTAAGAGAGACCTGATAGTTGCAACTGAATCACCAAGGAAACTTCAGATAGCACTGAACTCAACTGGAAATACTTTTCAGTAGAGATCACCTGTGGATAACCTCTTGGGAGTTACCAGCAGCCAGAGCTTATCCACTCCATGTGCACTTTGCTGAGGGTGTTGTCATTTTCTAAAATAAGGCATCAGGTTCTAACTCAAAACTATTCACCAAAGTAAAAATGGTGCAAGCTCTTCAAGGCTAAATTGTAGATGGAAAATTCCGCTTTCCTACCAGTTCTTTTTTTTAGTTAATAAATTTTCTTTTTATTTCAGTCATGATCTTGCTGTTTCTGTGCACTTTCCTGTTGTTAATTGCATTGATTTATTTCTCTGTGTGTGTGTTTCCTGACTAAACCACTGAGGCTTTGTCAGTTCACTCCCATTTGA
Organism: Ceryle rudis; assembly: GCA_033439905.1. Lineage (NCBI taxonomy): Eukaryota > Metazoa > Chordata > Aves > Coraciiformes > Cerylidae > Ceryle > Ceryle rudis. The sequence continues at coordinate 51,714 of JAAGNO010023093.1, read as the reverse complement.
CTGTATTTTATGAATATAGTAACAAGCACTACTAATATTAGTAAGCTAATATTAGTACTTGAATTTTGTCCCATCTTTCTCGTAACTTGTAGTATCAAATCTGTAGAGGCTGCTGCAGGTTGGAAGGATGATTGTAAGGAGTGAATGCTTTACAAGTGGGTTGCCTGAGAAGACCAGTGTGCTGAACTGGAAAACAGTTCCTGCAGTTCACGTCATATAGGGAACATAATCGCTTGCTAAAAACACGAGGCAAGTTCTCTTTCTAGTTTTGTCACAGACATTCTGTAGCTGGCTCAGGCCTGTAGCTTCGCCACTTCTACATTTAGAGGTGTTAATATGCAGTGACTGTCTCCAGGGAATGAATAGGTGAAAAGGTTTTTTTCTAATAGTGTACCAACCTTTGGTGCCTCAAAAGTACTTGGAAAATAAAAGGATGTCTGGTGAACAAGATAATGAGGTACTTGAGGTAACAAAGCCCTGCTGAGGTAGCTTCCATTAAGCATCAGTTTCTTATTCCTACAGAGGCTGATCCTCTTGTGCTAAGGGATTTATAGTAGTGACACTGTATCCAGATACCGCATGAGTTTACTGGTGGGATGCCAGGAGTGACTTCCGTGCACACAGGTTTTCAGGAGATGCCTGGTGCTTACAGCCTGGCAGCCTCACACCTCTCTGTTCAGGAAGGAAGGTTATATGTTTTAGCACCTTGGCAGGGTTGCCCGATGCTTTGTTAGCAGCATAAATTGAAAATACGCTTGGCCAGATGAAGTTTGGCTCAGCACAGGCACCGAGGGAGGGCTGAGGCAGCAGTGCTCTGTGAATCGCTGCGTACACTGGCCGCACACTCGCTGGCAAGCACTCATCCCTGCCTGCCACAGTGGGAGGCAGGAGGACAGCAAGGTGGGCTTCTGATTAGATGCCTCTCCACAACCGGTACAAGTGAAGCTTGCCTCTGAAATATCCTGGTTTCTCCCTGCCCTTCTGTATTAGCACTCTCATGTTATGATTTAATTTATTTCCAGTCAGATAAAACCACTATCTAAAAATAGATCAGGAAATGTAAAACCAAACAAAAAGCAGTCATTATCTCTTTACTTCCTCGTATGAGACCATTCTTCAGTTCTTTGGGGATAAGCTTAAAAAGCACATCTGTCTTTTCTGTCTTAAAGTTTCTGCTTAGTTCTGCATTTTATATTTTTGTTTTGTTTTGGTTTTTTTCATTTGATAATACCAAATAATCATTGAAGTGTGACAGGTGATGAGGTAAAGTCTTCAGCTCTCTCAGCACCACCCCATAAATTTACAGAGCTCCATCTCTGGTGAAGTTTTGGGTTCTGCCTCCATGTCATTTAGCAAAATGCTGTTCCATAAAAGCTAAAAACTCTGCTTGTTTTACAGCTCCCCAAGTGCATTCATGTTCAGTCTACACTCCCTTTGTTTTTAGACTGAAGAGTGACTGTTCTGTGTCATTTTCCCCTGGTGTGGTTGCAGTGACTGCATCCCCTCGCCCGGCCACTGGCTGCTCACAGGTGATGATGATGTTCAGGTGGCCTCCCTGTGTGAGGGGGATTGTTTCCCGCCCAGCCCTTTCTGGGGCACAACCAACTGCAGCTGTTGACAGGGCTCTGGGTGAAGTTCTGTCAGGGTTCAATACAACCCCTTTTCTAGATCTGGTTTTATATTGTGTTTGCCTCATTCACAGCTCACGATTGCAAATGTGAGCTGTTCCTCATGCCCTTTTCCTCTTGGATATATTTCTGGACTACAAAATACAGCGTTGAGGACTATCCTCTACACGTAAGGCGGAGCGACACAGACTGGCCAAGGGCAAACTGCAGCCAGCCATGTCTTTGTGGGTCTTTCAGTTGAAAGTGCCTGAAATGATGAGAAGTCCCAGCTGGAACTCAGGGTCTGTGAAGGTGCCGGGCGCACCAAGATGGCGGCGCAGGGTTTGGAGCTGGAGGAGCCAAATCTGCAGTGCTGTTGTCCCCTGCCCACTGGAGCCATCTCAGGCGTGCTGCCTCCAGGGCCTGCTTGAGGAGAGCTGTGCCTGGAACCTTCCTAACAAACAGCTCCTCATCTTTGAAGGTATTTGTGAGTTAAATGGTTTCCCCCTGACCTGTGGCAGGTCCTGCTGGGTCAGTAATGGCGGAAACTGTCATTCCCTGTCCCGCCCTGGTGCCCTGGGGGAGGTAAGTGTGTTTGTGGGCCACAGAGCTGAGGGGGGATAGGCCGCAGACCGGAGCTCAGCTGCGTTTTCTCCTCGCTTGAGGGGTGGTTGGTTGTTCTCCAGAGGTGGGAAAGCTGGTGGAGGTAAAGGTGGGGAGGAAGAAGGGCAGGATTTGATTCATTTGTGCCTGTGTGTGGGGACTGAGGGAGGCAGCCCAGGGGATGGGAAAAGTGGGCCTAAATCTGGCAAAACACAAACCTCTAGTTGGGGGGAGTGTCCCTGAAGTGCCAAATGGCACCCGAGGGGCAGTGTGAGGGTAATGCATGTGCCAGGGAGGGGGAAACAGCTTTTCAGCTGAAGAAAAATGAAGGCGACATGTTTTCCCAGCTAGGAGTAAGATAGCAGGTGTTGCTGAGGTAGAAACGGGCTGGCCTTTTACTCAGGGGTGATGGTGGTGGTGTCAGTGAGGGGAGAGGCTGCCCCTCAAACCCAAAGGCCTCACTGCAGGGGATGCAGATGCCTCCATAATGTGCTTGGTGATGTTTGGCCTCCCCAGGTAACTGCATGGTGGGGTTGATGGTCTATCCTGAACCCCACAGGAAGGATTTGGCTGAGCAAGGGCTCAAGCAGCTTAAACTGCTTTTATGTTTCGAGTGTAATTCATCCTTTCAATCTGGTCACCCTTACTGGATGTAAGTCAAAACTGAACAGGAAATTCAAGTCATTCTTTACCTGTCAGCTCAGGCCAGGCACAGTTTTCATATGTTATTTTCCACAGCTGTATTTAACTTCTCTGGTCATCTGCTTCTGGCCTTAGCTGCGTTGTAGAGGAGTGGGAAATGGGGCAATGGTTTTGTATACTTGATGTTATTGCTGTATTTTTTCGGCATGTCTGTAGGTACATATATGAAGTCAGGAATCCAACTTGGGTTGTGGCTGGTGGTGTCATCTTCAGACTTTTTTTCCTGAGTGAAAACATGAGTTGCTGTGAAATATTTCAAACCTTACTCAAATTGATCCACTTTAGTGTCAAAGACCTGAAGAGATTGTACGATAAAGCAAGAGGCTGCACGCTCATCAGTTACTAGAGGGGAGATACTCAGTGTTGGTGCACAGCATCAGCTGTCAGCACTTCTAATAACCCAGCAGAGCCCACTCAGGCAGACTGACAAATATTTGGCGGGTTTTTTTCTTTTTTTTTTTTTTTTTTTTTTTCCTTCCGGTGTCCTTTTCCAGATCACTGAAGAGGCTGTGTGATGATAATTGTGTGGTTTTAACTTTTGCCTAATTTCATCAATATTCTGTACTTGGCTTCATGTTTTATAACACTTTATTAATTATTACATTGTGATTCATGTCCTGTTATGTCTGTTGCTTAATTAACTCTGAAGAATGAAATACAGCATATATTCAGCACTTCTTACACAGAAAGCTTGTGAATACACAGAGCTACCTGTCTTGGAAGACTGATGCTAGGTGCCTTGTGGTGTGCTTCACTGCAGCTCTTCTAGCAGGGTGCTTCAGGTTTCTCACCATTTGGAGTAATAGAAAAGATGAGAAAAATCCAGTTATTCTATGATCTTTCCCAGGTTTACTGTCAGAAATCCCCCTGAGAGCCTGTAGCTGCTGCTGGAAACAGCAACCCCATCTGTGTGACTGTTCTCTGCCTTCCCCGTGTTGGCGCTAGCAGCTGTGTGGCCATGCAGGCAGCAGAAGAGAAAGAAAACAAATGAACTTTCAGCTGCATCAGCAAGTTGGCCTGACTTGCCATGTACCGGTGATTGCTGGTGGTGACACAAAAAAGGGCAGGAGCACACAGACACGAGTGTGGGTTCAGATGGGTTTTAGCCGAAGATGAAACCACATCTTAAGAAGCGGCACAAAGGGAGGAAGCGTTCATCTTTTGTGCAGATATAGTATATCTTGAGAGAGACTTCGAGCTGCTTTCATCTTTCTAGTCTGTGGATTATTGCACCCAGCCATCTGTTATCACCTTGCAGCACACAGTGCAATGCAATACACGGCAACATCTCTTCCTTACTCTCCCATTTAACTTTTTTTTTTTTTTTCCAAATGAGCTATTTGAAAATAAGAAACGTTTTCTTGGCTTTCATGTGAATTTTTTAACACTTCTTCTTGTGCTGCTTATCCCATATTCCTCAAAACAGCAGAGTATTTACTGAGCAGAGGGAAGTGCACTAGCTGAGGAATCAGGAGATTGAATGTGAAATCCTTTTGGTAACTGTAGTGTTTCATCCCATCGTGGCTTTGTTTTCTTTCTGGTGTCTGTTGATCTTAAAAGGTAGGTAGACAGCTGTTACTAGATGGTGAATGGCAGCCCATTATGTTTTTTGGGCTTTCATAAATCAATCTTAGGACAAGTACTTACCTATTAGCTTGGGTGAAGTTTTCTTTTGACTTTTTTCCTTTCTTTTTTTCTTGGAAGTTTGCTCTGTGTTTCAGGTACTTGCAGAGTTCTCTGTTTCAGAAAGCTTGTTGGGTTTTGTTTGGATTTTTTTTTTTTCTACAGTATAGTTGGAAAGCAACTCAAGGTTACTGTTTTAGGCAGTTATTCTCATTAGAGCTGTGTAGGTCGCAATGTATTTTGTAGGTTTTCCTCGATTCCAGACCCTTCCTCAGGAAGGTTTTGTTTTCATTCTTTTCTGAATATTCACTTGATGTTGAATGCAGTGGGGTTTTTTGTTTGTTTTAACAATATCCATCTTACTGACAAATTGATTTATAGTCGTCCTGCTTTTAGGGCAGTGTCTTATAGAATGTAACAGAAAACCACAATTTTTCTCTGAATTTTCTTGAAGCCTAAGGATTTTCTAATCATCTGTGAACCATGGTACGTATTTGAGATACAGGATCCTTACTAAAAACCAGCTAACATGGCCAGGGCGCAGTATGGTACGTCAGCTAGTGTTCACTGAGAAAACGTCTCTCTCCTAATGGGAATATTTTATTTGCTTTTTTCAGGTAGTTGCTGTGATGACACGATTCACTGAAAGACCACATGGACTTTCACTCTGTTTATTTTTGGCTTTGTTTTCCTTACACTGCCACTCAGTGGTCAGTAATATGTCGTCAGGAGATTCTAGCTTCTGATAGCTGCAAAACTGCTGTCCCAAATGTCCAGCTCGTTGTTTTGGGAGTTCTTATTTCACAGTGAGATCTCACACCAGAATAAGGCTCAGCATTCTCGAGTAAGCCTTGCTACATCGCCAGATGAAATCTCGTTTAACCACAAAGTTTTCAAGCAATGAGATTAAATCCTGTGCCAAGAACTTGCTGTTCTGCCGAGAGAAACAAGATTGCCCTTCCATGTAGAGAAATGAGCATCCCGTAAGAGAAATAAGGTTTCCTCTGGTGTTTTGTTTGTTTGTGGTTTGGTTTGTTGTTGGTTTGTTGGGGTTTGTTGGGGTTGGGTTTTTTTCTTTGTTTATTTTTTTGTGTGTTTTTCTTTTCTTTTGTTTGTTTGTTTGGTTTATTCTCTTCCTATTGATGTTGTATATGAATCTACAGATGTTGTCTAACTTGGATGATTTATCTCTCCAAAGGCCAGTAAAGTAATAGGAACACGTAGAGGGCAACTCATCCCAGCCTTAAGTCACTCCAGTGAAACAAAGTAGAAAGGTGTTTGGGAAGGAAAATGCAACATTTTTCACGTCCAAAAATATAGTCATGTCGTTTACAATTGTGATGTTTTAAAGTTCAAAAGTATTCTAATAATGTTTAGAGAATAGAATGCATTTAAATGCAAAGTATTGTTTTACAAATAATGTGGTATTTCAAGTGTACTGCTTTCCTAAGTGTGCAAAAGGGTTATCTGACCAAAGCCATTCACCATCTGGAAAATTTTGCTCCTCTTTGTTTACCAGAACCATTTCATCTTCCACTCGTATTTGGTATGTAGTGGACTTCTTTGCAGGATGCTGCAGAACAGACGTAGCAATTTGGTTTTAAGGGAAACATCACAAGTAAGGCAATGTTGATACTTTGCTGGGAATGAGTGGAGATCAGTGGGACCTGTCCCTGATCAGTTTTTGAGCTGAACTTACCTGGGTGTTCTCTAGGATTTTTCTGTTTTTCAGGCTCTAAGCTGATTGACACAGCTGCATTAGGTCATTTGAATCCCCGTTCTTTAGTTATCTACCTCTCACAAAGTCATTTTCCAGCCTCCAATTACATAACAGTGTCATCTTCCAACATATAAATTATTAGGTAGATAACTTGGATATCATATGGTGTTATAAAATGTTCCTGCAATTAAGGATGCTTGTGAAAATAAGCTCTTGTAAACGCAGGAGACTCAGCAGACTGGAGCAAGAGTAGGGCGTACAGTGTGCCAAGTCACCTCTGAATTGTGCCAGGATGAAATTTTGTTGGTATTTTTTAAATTAGGAAAGTTTATAAATACTTGGAGATGAGAAAGGTTAAATTCCTAGTGATAAAGGTGCAGGAATGTCAAAACTGTTCTTTCTGGAGCTAAAGGGGCAGTTTGAATGAATGCTTCCTCCTCACTGAACGTCCTTTACCAGCTGCATTGCACTGATGGAATTTGCAGGGTAGAGAGATGTGAAAGGCTTAATAAATAGCTATTTGTGGTGAAATCAGAAGGTAACTTTCTGCCTCTGTCCTGACATACAGAAGCATCTGAGGCAAGGAAAACAGAACAAAATTAAGGTAAAGTTCTCTCTAAAAGAAGGTAAGTGTTTGGGAAAGCATAGAAGAGTGATGGACATGAACAACAACGACCTCTGACTGAGCTGGAAGAGAATACTGTTGGCTGTAGAAAAATGTGATGTTATTAGCTTTATCTACAGGGCTGTCAGTGGAAAGGGGGATAAAAGGGAGAAGAAAGGATGGTCTTTTGAATTACACTGGCAGAGGTGCAGAGTCCAGAGCAGAGGAGGCCAAGCTTCCCTTCTCAGTGGTGCGCGCTCGTTAGCACTGCTCTGCTCTGCTCTGGGCTGCTGCCCTGCGGGGTTGGCTGTTTCACAACAGGAAGGATGTTATCAGTGAGGAGCTGTGATGTTCAGTGGTTAGGATGAAACACAGGCCCCAGCCATCAAGTTAAAGGAATGTTTAAAAGAAATGCTTCCTTTTTTATTGTCTGCTAGACAATATTCTTCAGGGATAAGCTGAAGGGATATGTTTTGGAAGGAGGGGAGAAAGCAGGTGGAAGCAGGTGGCTTACTGTGGTTACAAATTAGAAATGTGAGAGTTGGAATTAAAAGCTTGGACTATATATTTCTATGCTGAAATAAATGAACTTAATAAGGCTGCAATTCAGCAAAAGCTTTTCAAAACCATCCTTATTCAGCAACAGCGTAATTGTTCAAAAATGCCATCCTGCAAGTGAACAACACTTAGTCTGCTAAAACACTTGAGTGCTCTTGAAAATGCCATACCATAACGTGGAAGTACTGATTCAGGAAGACATCCCTAGTGAGGAAGGAGTTTAAACAAGGGTTTAGGTCTGTTTCTGAATTAGGGCTGTGAATGTTGCTTCCATGACAAACTGATTTTCACCAAGCTGAAGAATATGTTTAAATTTAAAGACAATTAAATGGTTTCTTGAATTAGAGCCTGGCTTAGCAGACGGGAACAGCTGAAGCAAGTATGATAAACTAATTGAAAACATCTAGAAATTGTTTGGGGGCGGGGGGAACATGACTGAAAATCAGGAAGTTGGGTTTGAACTAAGCTGAAAAAGATTGATAACAAGAGAATGTGCTAGTTAAACCTTTTTTCTTTACCTTCTCTCCTGTATCATGAACAGCAGTAAAAAAAGCCAGATTTTGCATCTATAGGATAGGAAATGCAGAGGTTCTGAGGACAATGAGCAGTGTGCCACAATCCTTGGAAAATAAGCTTCTTGAGGCAGGAATAGCTTAACAGAGATGAGTGAATAACAGAGTTGTGGTGTTTAGTGTTTTATAATGCTGGTGGTGCTCTCGATTTAAAACTTTCTTGCGTATTAATCACCCAAATTAGGACAAGCTATCTTCCCTCAAATTTTAGGTTTTCACAGTTCATGAAAATGTGAAGTTAGTCAAGCAAAATAATTCTGTCACCACTCTGTAACAAATCTTTAAGGTTTATTGAACACATTTGAAAATAGGCCAGGAGAACAGCTGCATAGGATTAATCATTCTCAGGACAAAAGCTAATTTTTCCAGACCTCCGCGTGCACTTCACAATCTCTCCTTCTCAAATGAAAAGCCCCTTCCTATTAAAAAGCTGAAACAAACAAATCAACAATTAATTTTAACAAATTTGTCTTCTTGACAAAGCAGTCAACTAACTAAAATCTCTGGCGACAAGCAACTGAATTATGACCCTCTGGAGTGTGGGCTTTTGTTCACTCCCAGCCCTATCCCTGCACCTTCGGATGGCTGTTCAGTCCTCATGTGAAATTAGGTCTTTGTATGGCAGTTGGTACCTCCAAGCCCACACAGCTGGTTTTTTGTGTTGTACTTGGTGGTTAACCCCAGGCCTGAAGTGTGTGAGGACTGGAAGGGTTGCTGAAGACGTCTGGAGCAGTTTCACGGGGTTGTGTGAGAAGCCTACGTTGTCACTCCTTACCTTATGCTTACATACTTATAGGAATTTAACAGATGTTGACTGTCTGTCTCCTGGGTTACCAGTTGAGTATTTCTAAGTTTGCACACATGCCAAAAATAACAGAAATTTCAGTTTATTTTGTATCTCATCTGTTTTTGTTTTCTTTACTTAAAGGGAAGCAAATAAAAAGTTTATTTATTACAGAGGAAATAATCTGTTTGCAAGAATTCCATGGTCCAAATTACCCTCTGGCTTTACCACGTTCGCTCCAGGATGAGAGTTTTCTGTCAGCTCTTCTCCTGGCTGTAGCTGTATTGATATTAGTCAACAGGAACGCTGGAGTCTGTGGGGCAAGAGCTGCCGTGGAAAGGTCTCAAATGACACAGCAGCCTTTGCTCTGTGGAAGCATTTTTTGCAACAAGTCAGTGATTTTTTTCCTGTGTATTAACATCAGTTACAGTTGCCATTTAAAATCTAGAAAATTTGTTACTTTTTCTCCTTTTAAGAACAAAGCTCCTAATTCCGGTATGTGCCACTGACCTCCTGGCAATGACTGCACAACTAAGCAGTATGACATCAAGCTGAGAACCCAGGGTGCTCATGTACCAAAGCTTACTTGGTCTGGAACAGTTTATACTTTTGCCAAGAGCTGATCTCTGAAGATGCACCAGAGGCCACCACTTGGCAAGCTGCTCTACTGAAGTAAAGATGAGCAGCCTTTTTTCCCCTAAGAAACAGATGATGGGTGTAGTGTCTCCATAAGCAGAGATGGCAGAGGCACGTCACACTTTCCTGACATCTGAGCTTTCTGCCTACATGAGTTCTCATATTTGTTTCATGGAAGCATGTTCTTTTTAAGAATATATTTCTAAAGACTATCTCTTTGTACAGTTGGGTGATGAGCAGAATGAGCAAGCGTTCAGTGGGACACATTTTACTCACACTTTCTCTTTGGAAAGCTGAGTTTGAAGTAACTGATGAGCCTAAAAGCACAGTGGCTCCAATCGAGAACTGGTTGGCTCTTGGTAGACAAACACCTTTTGCTGCTTGCTGTAAATAAATAGCTATGGTGTCAGAGAGATAAAAAGAACAGAACATTGTGATCACCTGCCAGTGATGTGCTCTGTTATTCTGTATTGGATTAAAATATATTAAAAATCGACTCTATTATTATTATTATTGATACAGGCCATAAGCCTGCAGTTCCTGGCTCTATTCTTAATTCTTAATAATTGGCTGGGGTGGATTTTTCCAGCTTATTTTGAGGCCCAGGAAAAAAGAAAGCTGTTTTAAGGAAGAAAGCAGTGTTGTGAGCATTGCTCAAACAAGCCTGCTAGACTATTCCATCCTGCATCCAAGAACAGCAAGAGATGACATTAGAATAACTGAATGTCCTGCGTGCCACCCCAGTGATTCCGGGCTTCGGTAACCGCAGTGCACCTGGCGCCAGACAGCGTCTGCATTTTCAGAGTGTTTCTCTGGATAAGAATGATCCAGCTGTCAAACACGGAGTCTGGAGAGCTAAAAGATGAGCATGATACAGATGTATAAAGCTCCCTTGTAAGATTATGTTTCTGAAAGAGCAAAGTTTAAAATAATTCATCAAAAAAAATCCCCGCTTTAATTTTTCAGGACAAAAATAGACATAATCACTTTGGGGATAAGTCAAATGCTAAACAGGAGACAACTGCATATTTTTAGGAGTAAGGAACTGAGCTAAGACAGGGTTGTGTGGAGCCCTATACAAACACATAAATTATTAAAATGTGTTGCTGCTATTACTCAGATGCTAAGTAGGATGAATTAAAACTTGCCTGCAAGGAGCTAGGCAGGAATCTTTTAACCCTACTCCTGCTGTTTATAAGCTGTGCTCAGTGCTTATGGCTTACATGTCTGGAAGAGGGATAGAATGCTTTGTGGGAGCCGTCACATGAGATTTGCCTCAACAGGAAGTTATTTACATCAATGAAAACAAATTTTATCACTGTAATTGTTGTCCTTTTAAAATAATTACTCCAGTGTTTCACACAGAGCGATGTTCTGCTTTCCATCATCGAGCCCTTTGTAGCCTGAGTCTTGAGTAGTATTATCCCACTATTATATCCTCTGCAGCTTGCCGTGAAAACGGTGCCAGTAAAGAGTAGGGATCTTTCAGACAGGTGGATTCATGTGAAGGAGCGACAAATACTAATGTTCATTCTGATGCAGTAATTTCTCCTTGGTGGAAATGAGAGTATTTTTTGTGGCAGTTACATTTCTATGATGTGGTTGGGGATACTGAGGCTAGCTGGCTTCCCCAGGGTCACAGCAGCAGGGCCAGCACAAGAACAAAAATCTCCCGACAGACAGGGAGCTGTTGGCGTTCTGTCCTTAGAGCTGCACAGGACACAGATCGCTGTGCCTCAGAGGGGTGCTTCATGGACAACTGAGCACATTCACGTGCTTCTCAAAACCCATTTTGTAGCTGTAAGAGGAGACCGAGAACTCGAACACAGTGTAGTTGATAGGCACGTCCAAGTTAATCGTCATTCCTCACTTATTGTTTATTCAAATAAAATCTTTGGCATTTGAAATGAGTGAGAGCTGGAAGCACTGCACTCAGAAGCAAGTTGGAGAGAATTGCATATGAAAGAGCACAGAACAAAACATTTTTAAAGGCTATGCAGATTGGCAGACTTTGCATTAATTTTAAGTTCTAATACATACCAATAAGTTTTAAATGTTCATGACTCAGAGAGAGATTGCCTTAAATAATTTACACTAGAGTTTGTTAATGGCTGTGCCAACAAGAATATAACCATAAACAAAATTCAATGCTGATACAGTAACTTTCTTGTCTTACTATAAATCTATTTACATTCAAATAATTTATGAGTTGTGGTGTTCATAGTATGCCTATAGAGTAAATATTGGGTACAAGGAGAAAAATAGCAGCGGCAGTATGAAATAGCTGATTTTTGTGCAAACCTTTCATGGGTGGACTATATATGGCTGTATAATGGACCCCTTATTCATCTATTTATATGTTGTTCCATTCCTTCACAAACCAACCCTGGGTTTTTTTTTTGTGTGAAAATGTACTGAAGCTCTGCCTTGTTAGTTGGAGGGTGCTGCTTATTTGTGAGAAGCTGAAGATATGAACATACCCACCAGTTTGATCAAGAACTTCACTTTGGCTCTCCAAAATATAGTCACCTACTCAGTTTGAGTCCTCTAGACTCCTCTAAGTGATGGAAAAAGAAAGGTAGCTTAAATGATGACCTCTTTCACACACCCTGTATTAGATACCTCTATTAAAATGTAAATTTAAGATTATTTTGTATTGTCTGACCCATACTAACAGACCATGAAGCAAAATGGTCATTGTAGGTAACTAATTTGTAGTTAAGTGAGTAATAAGATTAAAATACCTTGCAGGAAGTTGCAGTGAGCGGTATTTAAGTCTAGATCCTGTGCTTAGTTGTACCCTCCTTCCTCAGCCCTGAATTATACAGTGGAATATTTGACTGCTGTCTAAGATTGAGCCTTTGCAATTTTAAGGATTCCTATTGTGTCGTTCAAGTTAATAGGCATTTCTTGCCATCTTACATGACACCTGGACTAGATCCTTAATGGCCTAAGTCTGAAGGTAGGGTTCTTCTAGAAATAGCTTGCTACACATTTCTGATGTGTGGGCTATATTGAAATCTGAGGCGTTACATATTTGATGGATTTAAAGGTGGGGGGTTTACATTTTTTGTGGTTAGAGCTAGCTGTTACTTTGCTTGTCATGGTGAAGTCTCTGATATGCCAAAACCACTTTCTAATCCAGATTTCAGCCGGTGTATAGTATGCTCTGGTTGTGTAAGTCGTCCCATGTAGATTCTTTACGAACACAATTTGGTGGAAGAAGTTGTGGTGGAAAGCCTGTGTGATACCATGTTTCTGTATAAATCTGTTGTTGCCACTTTTATCTTTTTTTTTTCTTTTGGCACCTGGACTGTTACTTGAATCCTTGGTTTAGGGTAGTTTTTATTTTCAGAGAGATGGGTGACTCCTAGAAGGTGGAGCTGGATTCATGGTACCCAGCTTCAATCTCTCCTTTTACCAGAGGTCTTCAATGTGACCTTAAATAAAGTACATCTCAGATGTTCAAAGGTACTTCTGAGCACATGAGCAAATTAAGATCAGTTGTGTTCTACTTCACTTTGCCATCTTCCCCATTTATTCCAAAGAGGTTCTGAAGATAAACAAACAAAATAAAGGCCTTGTGCTGCTTAGATATTACAGTGAGGGGAATTTCAAGAGTACTCGAGACAGTAACTTTATAGTTCCTTTCTAGACAGTCCTCGCCACAGTCCTCAACAATCCCCCTCACAATGTCATTGTGTGTAGCTAATGAAGCTCCTGTAATGCAGAGCAGGCTGCTTCATTATTTAAGATTCAGGGACATTCTTCAGCTGTAGCAGCATCACAAGCCAGGCGAGCTGTTATCAACATTAGCAAAATGCCACGTTCCTCGCTTCCAGAAACAGCACATTGACGATTAGCAACGGTCTGCCCACCTGCCAGTGGATGTAGTGCGTCCTCCCCACGAGTCACTCACCCCATTTCAACGTGATGATACACCACTGCAGAGGTGACACCCAAAGAATCCGTGTCCTTTGCCCAACCTGTCAAGTGCAGACATTTCTGTTTGTTATTGAGTAAGAGGACATGCTTATTTTTGTACTGCATTCCTGAGTAAATTCTATGAATTAATTTGAATGATGGCTCAAATGTTACCTCATGCAAGAGCTCTCTTCTGTGTCAAAGAATGCTGTAAATCAAACCAGGTATAAAAATTCAAGAGCTCTTGGGAGCACTGTACAACTGGTACAAAATGGAGTAGCGGTAATTAGGCACTCTTTACTACAAATGGTACCAGAAAATGAATGTTTACTTTGAGGTGATTACTGAAGTGAATTAAGCAAAACTCTCTCTATTAAAGTTGCAGTGAACAATGTGGTGGTTGGGTTCTGTTTCATCCATTTACAACCACAAGTGAAAGAGTTGCCAGCCCCAGCTTTTATGAGGCTGAGCATGGAAACACCTATTAAACACAAATAAATAATGATCTCCTACAGATCAGGTAATTATAATGCAAAGGAAAGAGTATTATAAGAAAAAAAGGGGCAAATCAAGAAGAGTTGAAGGAGGTGGAAAATACTGATAATTTTTAAAAATTTCACTTCATTGCTTCCATTTCCCTATCATTACAGTTTTCATGTAACATGGTAACAATTTTCTGAGGGTATCTGAGAGTTTTGGTAATACGTTACTTTCCATAGTAATGTGCTTCATTTTTCTTTCTGTAGTGCAGAATTAGGTTTCTGATGGTCTCTGGAGGAACTTCAGAAATGGAAGTTGGAAATGAATCAGCGCTCCATCAGTCACGTTTTACACTCCTGCCGTGAAAGCAAAGCAGTTGTGGACTGGGCCCCGAGTCCCAGTGCTATAGGTACTTGTCTTAACACATGTAGATAAATCATGTCAGTGTAATACAGTTGCATGAGACCCCAAAGTCAAGCACCTTAATCTATGTGCCTGAGAGCTCTAATGTTTTTGTAGATGTCAAAACCAGCTGCACTAAGGCTTTGTTTATAAAAGTGACAGGTTAGCTGAAACATGATTTCTGTACCTTGCTTTAGCTGCATAACATTTTTTATATCAAATATGAACAAGTGAAAAGACTTCTGTGTTGCCTCCTAAGTACTGCTGCTTGGTAGCCTTTGTCAGCTCTATCTACCAGTAGTGCTGCTTTCCTTCTGCCAGTCTGTGCTGCGGTCACACTAACATGCTGCACATTTAAATCTGGCTGGGTCACAGGGATGTTGCATAGGCACAACTCTTTATGCAAGAAAGTGAAGAGTTCTTGTTTATATTGTTTATATTTTGGGCAGCCAAACCTTTCCTCCTGAGGTGGTTTTTTTTTGGTGAAAGACTCCCACTTATGCTTAACAACTGTTGGCTGTGATGACTGAATTCCTTGCTGCCTGGTTTGTTATTTTATCCTTTCATGATACAGATGAATTCACTTACCTGTGATTTTTCCAAACATAGCACTTAATTTTGTGATATATCGTGATGGGCATGAAATTTGGTGGAAATGGGCACAATAGCAGCTGCTATTTGGTACTAACGTTTAGTTGCAAAGTAAGATGCAGATTCTGAACCGCTAGCAATGTGTTTGTTCAAACATAGGATGGAGACATCTTGGGAATACCTATGAAGAACTCAGTACAGCTAATTCAGTGCTTGAGTTTTTTAAAGTATGTGTTTAAAGGCAGATAATGGAGACGTGAAAAATTGAGAACGGAGTTGATGGTTCCTCTGGTTTTGGTCTCGTAGGGAGACTGGCTGCATGATCTATGCGGGAAAGTCAGTGTTCCTGTTCATCACCTCTAATTCAAACACAGGAAAAGCCACTCTGTGACTGCTGCTTTTCTACCTGTACTGGTAGGTAGCAGGAGAAAGTCTTGCTTGTGGAAAGTCAGTAGTTAGTACAGCAAGAAAAGTGTGGAAAAGAAACTATGCCTGCAAAAGGACTGGTAGAGCTTGCTTGTCTTTCAGGGAGCACGGACCTGGGCTTTTACCTGATGGAATTGGAGTTTGATTCCTGTTCTGCTCTTCTGGAGGCTCAGAGGAAGAGAAACTAATTTTTGATGTAGCAGTTCTAAACCCCTTGATGACTATATTGCTAGATTTTGGCATAATCTTCCGTATAAAGTTAACCCTTGCTATTTATATGCTGGGCCTGCAGATGACAGTCTAACTCTGCCTCTGGCTAGGGAATGCTTACTGACCTCAGCTAATAAAAACATGACATGAACAAGTTGTGATGCTCCTTTACAGAACCTGTCATGAATCTGGGACAGGGATTTTCTCCCATGAGTAATCGAGCCAAGTAGGTTAGTGAGATTGGGAAGTGCTTTGGAAGAAGAGGAAAAGTAAAATTAGAAACCTGCGGTGTATGATGGGGGTGTTCAGACTTCACTTTTCACAGGGAGCAATGTGAGTTTGTGTGAAAACTGGGAAGGCATTTATCTCTTCCTAATCCCCTATATCTCTTTTTGATTGCTAAAATAAGATGGGAAGAGGCGTGAGATTGCTCTAGATGGTTTTTTAATGGGTTCTAGAAAGCTCAAATGAAAAAAAGAGAAAAAGAGCTGTTTGTGTGATTGCAGTTATAACCTACTAATTATCCCTGCCAAAGAGAACTTGTTCTTGGTTTGTAAGAGTACCCAGGTATGTCTCATAACCTCCAGAACAAGCAAGTTGCTGTTCTGGGTCACAGCCCATCTGTCCGACCTAATCCAAGGCTGCAGAGGAACAATGTTAGCCACGTACCTCTGGTAGCAGAGGAGGGGAGAGTGTCAGCCACAGGTTGGCCATGGTGGTCAAACAAATCTCATGCCTACGGTACCCTGCAGAGGCAGGTCATGAAGCCCCCTCCTCTCTCAGTCTTTTTTACTGTGCTTGGAGTGAGCCTTTGTGCCGGCCTGCTTTGGCCAGTGACGATCTCTGAATAGTGCTTCTTACACATTTACACTCTCTGGTCGAGTCATTCAGCTCTGAATTTTGCAGTTCTTCCTCTGTATGATGGAGGGTTTTTTGTTGCTGTTTTGATAATTACAGAATGTATATTTTACTAAGGTTTCCAGCTGCTGCTGCCATCTGTCCTCTTATCACAACACACCAAACATTTGGGTTTTTTAATCGTCACTTGTTCTCTGTGGCCAGAGGAGCCAGTGTGATGCAGATTTGGTACTGCCAGGGACAGGCAGCCCAGCAATGGGTAGAATGAGGTGTTTTTAATGATTCTGGTGGGGTTGGATTCAGAATGTGGACTATGTCTCTGCTCCTCTGTATCAGAGATTTGGAATGGGCTATTGGTTATACAGCAGCACACATGAGGGAGCCTGGGAGGTAGACATTCATTGTTAGAAACAAATGGTATTTGACATTCTCTGTAAAGATTTCCTACTCAAGCTGTACTTCCTCTTGTTCTATGGGGCCCCATCTCTACACATCACTGCCTTTTACAACACCATGCTTAAAAGTCCTCCTGAAAACACAGTTGTCCCTGATGACTCTTTGCCCTGAGTGACCTCTGCATCTGTCATGAAATTTAGTTTTCTCCTCAGTAGTTATAGTCTTTAGTATTTAGAGTGAAACAGAAATGAATGCTTCAGAGCATGCAAGAAGATCAAAATCTATTAGATCAAGTGTGATAGTCCCTCATGTTATTATACTTAATAGGTAAGGATGATGTGGATTTATCAGATCTCTCTGCACTATATTTTGAGTCATAGCTGCTTTTTTTTTTCTGCCTTTTTCATTTTTCTTTCCCCTTTTTTTTTTAACTTTGATGAGAATAGCACTGTCCTTACCTCAGGTGCAGACCATGGACTGCCTGATGCAGCAGTTTCCAAACAGATGGCTGATTTCTTTCTGTGCTTGAATGCAATTTATTTTCATTTTTCATCAGTGTTGTAGCATAAGGGAGATGTCTCCTGCAAGTTGATAAAATTCTCCTTGACTTCTATTGCTATAGTAACCTGTGGGGTCACTTTGTGATTTCCAGTGTTATTCCTTTGGGATTTCTACTATCTTAGCCAAATTCTCCCCATGGAGCTTTCTTGCAACTACGTTTGTAACTAAAGTGTGTTGCTCAGAATTAGCTTGGGCTTTTATATTCAGTCATTACAGTGGCCCAGTAGCCATTATGGCTCATTACTCTCAGTTAAGTATTTACAAATATTGCCCCCAATTCCAGGTTGTTTCAGAATCAGAAAACCCTTATTCTAGGAGAGAAAAAAACCCATCCTTTCAAGAAGATAAAGGCTAAATCGCATTGTACATAGAAACATAGAAATGTCTGGGTGGGAAGGGACCTCCAGAGGTCATTGAGTCTAACCGCCCTGCTGAGGGCAGAGACATCCTGCACTAGAGCAGGTTGCTCAGAGCTCTGTCAAGCCCCACCTTGAATGTCTCCAGGGATGGGGCCTCAACTTCCTCCCTGGGCAACCTGTTCCAGTGTTCCACCACTCTCGTGGTAAAGAACTTCTAGTTTAAAGCTCAGTCAGTGAGCCCAGCCAATTCTTGGGATAAAAAACTTCTCCCCCTTTGAGAAAGACACACCCCATCTGCTGCCAGCAAGCCTGGCCTCATGTAAATTGACCCCTGGTCAAAAACCCCAGAGCTCTGCTGTTGACACCAAGTACAAAGCCATGAATTAACCTGGATAGTCCTCTTCAGTCTTTCTGTGTAGGTACCCAGGACTGTGGAGATAGAGGAGAACACCACTTGTGCTCCCACTCCCTTAGCCAGCTGTCCCAAGGCCCTGAAGTCTCTCTTGACAGCCCTCAGCTTTCTTCTTTCAGGATAATCTGTAGGTTGTATCAGGGTAGGAAGCTTCCTTACCACGTCCTTAACTGTGGCCCCTGGGAGACAGCAGACTTCCCTTAGAAGTGGGTCAGGTCTGCCTATCAGGCTCTCAGTTCCCTTCAGGAGGGAGTCACCTAGAACAATGATTTTTTTTTTTTTTTTTTTTTTGATGGAAGACATTTGGATGCTGCTTTTGGGCTTCCTTAGTTTTGGGAACACTTCCAAGCCAGGTGATTCATCTTCCTCAT
>JAAGNO010023093.1:0-33215 GCA_033439905.1 Ceryle rudis | reverse complement strand
ACAGGCGCCACCGAGCCCGGCGGGGCCGGAGGCGGTCCCGCTGTCTCTGCTTGAGAAAAAGTAGTGAGTAAAATGTGCGTGGTCTTGCTGAATGTAACCTTGGTTTAACTAAATCTTAAGAATAATAGGCCTCTGTCTGGTTTAGTTTCCCCTTAATTAATAGAACAAAGACTATAAAGAAGAAAAGAATAAATGTTACATCAGTCTTGAACTCATCTGCTCCACAGCGAAAGCTCGCAGTGAGCCACTGTGAAGGAAGAGATGAAAATGTGAAATGCAGATTTAGATGATAATTATTAAAAATTAATCATGCTTAGTGATAGAAATAATTAAACAAGGAGGGATAAAGAAATTGTCTGACTCCTTTAACATTATAATGTAAAGATTTCTGAAAGATTTCCACTACAGTTCACACTGCTTGGCAGCTGGGCTGAGCCTGTAGCTGGGAAGCAGAAGGGATGAAAGGAACACGTCCTGGGATCTCATGGGGACTGCACGGAATCTATCAATCCTGTGAATTGCTCAAAAGGGACTTATGAAATCAACCGACGTGTTTAGCCCCCAACAGAGCCTCTATTTAGGATGTTTCCAAAGTAGCTTTTCAGGTTTATAGAGGGGTAGAAGCAATCATGCTGTAAAGCCACTGGTTTCTCTTTCTTTGCCCACTGGTAATTCCACCTCTCCTAGAGGGATGCTCAGTCTTAGAAACTATTTCTTTAATGTTTCTACTTCCACCCAGATTTTTAACAGATGTCTGAAGCTGCAGCCACTCTGAAGGGTGAATGAGACCATGACTGTTGGCTCGTTGGACTTTTTAAGTATTCCATATGGAAGCAAGAAAAACATTTTAAAACCAGTATTTTAGTGCTGATAACTGTGTCAGGAAGAGCTTAGCTAGCAAGAAGAGCAGGAATGGTCTGTGTGAAGTCCTTGGAGGCCTGCAGTTCTCTCATCTTGCAAAGCAGTAAGCATTCTGCCCCTGAAGCTCCCTGGAGGTATTCTACCTCACGAGCATTAGTCTATACGATTTCTAATCCAAGGTGTAACAAAAGAGTGTCATTAACTAATATGATATAATTAATCAGCAAAATACCCTTCTGAGTCTTGAGAATGAGAATTCCTTTCCAGTGCTTCACAGTTCAGTTGTCATCCTTTTTTCTGGCAGTGCCTTGCCACGTGGACATTCCTCTGAAGGAGTAGGGCTGTGTACATCAAAGAGAGCACTCTGCATCTGCAAGGGTGGCAGAATAAGGCCTTCTGTCAGTTCACTCCAGTCGCGCCCAATTAATCCCTGTTAAATAAATTTGTAACTGTGGAGGGAACGAGGAATTCTGTGGGACTCAAAACTTTGAGCAGTGCCTCAGTTCCTGCAGAGAGCAGCGTTGGATGCTTTCAGTGGGAAGGTCACCCACTGTGTGTCCCCATGTGTACATCAGCTGGTTGTGCAGATAACGCATCTTTAATTGTTAATGCTTGTCCTCCTTGCAGGATTAGCTATTATATAGAGCTCAGCTTGTTCGTCAGTTTGGTGTAATTAGTTCATGTTCATTTTCTGTTCATCTCATCAGTCTGGTAACTTACTGCACCGATTCATTAAAGTCATAATTGGTCATTACATTTATTTAACTGCTAAGTCATTTTCCATACTGAGTGAATATACTTAGCCACTATTGGGAGAGACTTTGTTAATCTAATTAAAAATGACACACATATGAGGCTTATAGACTTACTAAGAATGCATAACAGGTTAAGAAGTAAGATCTTTTAAATCATCATACAGTTAACCTTGACCACAGGGTCTTTCCTGCAGTGTGATCGCTTTTTAACCAAATGAAAATGTCAAAAAAAGAAAATTCCTCAGATTAGAGGCCTCTGGTCCTGGCAAACTACAGCTCACTTCATTTTAACATAGATGAGAATTATTTAAAAAATTAATTTGTCTCATCATTTCCAGTGGACTGTTAATGCCTGCTTTGATTTTGTAAGAATAGCATTTTCCTCTCTAATTTCTCATAGAGTATCAGAATTTACTGTCGCTTGCCATGGCAAAAGTGATTTTTCTTTATTAATATTGACTACTTTAAACAGAATATCTGCACTCACATAAAAACCTTAAATGCCTGTATCCATAGAAGTAAAATCTCTTAGGTGTGCCATGTGTGACTAAAATCACTCTTTTTATGTGTGTAATGTGCACAAGATGTTTTAACTTTATAACACTGGCATTTGATACAATGAAAAAAGAAACTTTCACTGCAGTGATTCTGTAATGACTTTGCTTTCCTAAGAAGTAAAGCGAGTGCTGGCAATCTGATGGCACGGTTCCTCAAAGCCTGCCATAATTGCAATGCTCATATTTTGTTCCAGTGCTGCAGCAGGAGAATTGTTCTCAAGAAAAAGGCGCCTAGGGTTTTCTCATCGGAAGGCACCATCTAGTGTTAGGTTTTTAAACTTCAGTCAAAAATATAAAGAACAATGGAAAAAAAAAATGAAAATCTCAGGACTTCACTGTAAAATAAATGAGAAGTCTCAAAAGGAGAAATGACACTGGCTGTGCAAGTCATGGTGTGGGGCTAGTATAGTAAAGAGATTCCCTTGGCACACTTACTACTCAGTCAGTTCACTCCGGGGTCCTTCCAAAATGTTTTGAATCATCTCACCATTGCTTATTTTAGATCTCTGTCATTCTAGCATTTCCTTGTGACCTACATGCTTGTAAAATGGCTGTATTTCATACAGAACACACGAGACAAGTGACTTCATTCGGCCGGCAGGATGCTGTAGTAAAATCTGAATTATTCTGTTCATAACTATCTTTATTCTTGTCACAATGCTAAAGCCATTTTTTTTCCTAGGTTAAGTATTTTATAGTTTGGGCTTGAGTCAAAATCCTTTCACCCGTTGTGCAGCACTCAGCAGAGTGGCTGTTTACACAGGTCTCGAGGGTAGTCCGGCTTCTTTGGCAAGAGCAAAGCAGAGATGATGAGTCCCACATGACTTGTGTGATTCAGGAGAAAGCGTCAGCTTTGATGGGATGAAAAAGAGCAGGACTAGCTGCGGAAATGCTTCTTTCCTTACAGCTCAGGTGCTTGTGGATAGAACAGCACAAAGGGGGATACCTGGGCACTCTCTGCTGCCCCAATGAGCACTGGGTACACGTCTCCACAAAGCATTTTGTACGGAGTGTTAAGAGTTCCAGCAGAGACTGCCCAGAGAGACTTGCCATTGTAATGCCTCTAGCCCAGGGGTTAGAACAGCCTCGCTGGAGTAGGTGAAAGCTGTTTATCATGTTATCATGTTTTAGCCAGTAAGAAAAGCAGCCTGCTTTCTGCTGACGGGACCAATAGATGGTGAGGATGATTCTTGAAGGTGCAGAGTAGTCAGAGTCCTCTTATCTCAATACAAGCTCTAGCTGTAAAATGGCTCCATGAATTGCTAATATATAAAGTCTGTAGTGGTGACTGCTGCGAGGAAGATGTCTCAGACATGGTATAGCAAACGTGACATACGGTTATCTCCTTGGGGAAGAACAGCAGAACTAAACTTGAGGTTTGGCTGGCAGAAGGATGGAGCGGTATTTAGCTTGCCTGATGTCTTTTGAATCTATAATGTTTTAGTATGTAGCAGAATTTTAAATTTCAGTCCCTGGAGATCAAGCACGTGTGTGACAGTAACTATCAAGAATTTGATCTTAAAGCCACTGGAGTTTAGGAAACATTTTCAGTAACTCCACTGAGAATTTTGAATCTGCCCAGAAGTAATCTGTTTTAATAATAAAGTAAAGCAAAACATGTTCTGAAGAAAGCAAAGGCTCCTAAATGAAGAACTGGCTAATAGCTAGGGCAGCCTGAGCAGAATTCCTCAGGGAATTAATATCCTTTAAAGTTGGAATAAGATCTAAAATTAGAGAACCATTTTTCATATGTGGCAAGATTTTGGCTCTGGAGAAAAGGGATGAAACAAACTGCCTGATGTCTTATGGGTCCTTAAAAGAATTCCAACAAAACAAACAAGGGCTGGAAGGAAATGAAATACAATAGTTTGAGAACTGGAGGTAGAAGAGATGCTATAGAAACGGTCTGAATCACAGCGAAGGGTCTGTACAGTGACTTAAGTTTGGTATTTAATGGGAGCAGTGAAATTCCAATTTACTACAGGCACCATCAGTAGATTGCTTGTTATCGTTACCTTTCCTGTGATAGCCGTTGCTTCAGAATAATGTCAGTTTTACGCTACAGCAAACCTGGGGAAAAACTTCAGGTGCATTAAGCAGGTAAAAAAACATGTGAAAGCAACTTGTATTGTTTTAGAGCAAAACAGAACTGGACTGTAACATTAAAAGATAACGTTTCAGAATATTTGGGGGGGGTTAAGTGAAATGTTATCTTTTGGGGAAGATCTGAAAATGAAGAAGTGTTGGTTTTTGGGGAAGTCTTGTTATTTATCCAAATAAGGACACTGGAAGTAGGTGGCCTGGATATGAGAACACCGAGAGGAACTGCTTACCAAAGACAGAAAGCCTGGGTGCCCAGAAGGGCAGAAGTAGGTGAAGTATTCTCAGGTCAGACTGCATTTGCAAATAACAAATCCAAACTTTGAAACAGAGCTGCGTTCCTGCATGTGCAGAATCTTACCTTGTGGAAGCTGACAGAGATGTGATGCACGGACCTCTGATGTCCCTTCCATTCCTGCTAATACAGTGACAAGGAAAAAGGTCAGAGTAAATTATAGTGAATAAAATACTCCCTGATCCTTTTTCTAGAGTGCTCCTAAGGACAGGTAAGCACAGATTGAATGCCAGAGAAAAAAATGCTTGACATTTAGGGTACAACCTACTTTGGACATCTATGCTCTAATCCATAGGGGTTTTTAAGTTAAGAGATTCATTAAATAGCTCAGGCTTTGGAGCTGTTCCTAAAACATTAAGCTTGAGAAATACAACATGACTATTTAAAAGAGTGGTGAGTTGATCCCACCTCTGCAAAAACAAACCGACTTTCTTACTGCTTCAGCTTCTTAAATCAACAATTTATATCAGAATCATAGATGCCTTTTTGAATTTTACGTTAAGTTTTCATGGTAGTAGAAAGAGCTTAAAATATGGACTTCATGTATCTAGAACTCAGAAGATATCTGAAATACATGACAAAATATCTCGTATTTAGGACAGTTGAATTATTTTTGTAGCTGGATTAATTTCATTGGAATACTGGGGGCTGTGTGATGTGTGAAGCAGAAAATGGAAAAAAAATGTGCTACGTCTTGTTTTCTGCTTGCATGGAAGCCACATTCTTGATTGCTATCTTGAGTCTTCAGGTGAGCTTTAGATATATAGGCACTTACTAGACATATACACACACTGTATGTATGTATATATGTCACTATATATGCATTTGGATATGAGTATAGTGATTATCAGTGTTCTTTCATGTTTTGACCTGTGAAATTTTCCCGGAGAAATGGACCACTGAATTGAAAGTTAAGTCTTCTGAGAGCGACTGTAGTTCATAGTTAGATTTTACAGGCCGCCTAGAAATACTCCGTGGACCTCCTGGCACTTGGGATCCTGTCCCGAGAGCTAGTTCTAAATGCTAATACACGCGGTTACATGGTACCGACGCTAGATGGCAATAGAAGGACATTGGAAACGTTTCGGTGCTATTATGCTCTTAATTGAGTGTAGTGAGAAAATAAAGGACAATAAAACTGCTTTGCCCCTGTTGTTCAAAAACGTTGATTAGTAGGAATGGACGTTCTGCCCAATGAAGTGTGATTTTTCTATTGAGGAAGGGCCAGGATTTCATAGACAGTAGGTTTTGAGCTGCGATCAGTTAGAAATTGCCTCAGATGTCGGTTGGTTTCATCCTGAAGATGCAAAAATAAATTTTGCAATGCAGTAGTAGCTGTATTAATGTTGGTGGGAGTCTGCAGCCCTTTCTTGTCTGCCACAGTCTCGGGAAAGCATGAAATAATAGCAAACACATCCGCTTTGTTCAGGGCAGTACAGGGAAGAGCTGCCTCAATGGCACTGCC
Source organism: Ceryle rudis (assembly GCA_033439905.1). Lineage (NCBI taxonomy): Eukaryota > Metazoa > Chordata > Aves > Coraciiformes > Cerylidae > Ceryle > Ceryle rudis. Next base: position 27,182 of record JAAGNO010023093.1, on the reverse strand, counting down.
CCGGCTGTGCAAGAAAAGTGGCACAGCAGGTAAAAGGCACCTGCTCAGCGCTGGAAGCAGCAGATACTAGCGTGGCAGCATCACTGATTTCACTAGCACATTCCTGGTTGCGTAGCATAGTTGTACCCAGTGAGGAGCTTGAGTTGTCCCATCAGCCCAAGATATGACTGTGTTTCACAGAGGTGTTCATATAGACTGCTCTGCAAAGGCTCTTGCAACATAAGAAGCACAGGCATACCTGTCTGGCTTTAGTCAGGCTACAATCCTCACCCAGAGAAGGTTGTTTAGAAAGGGTATTAAGTGTCAAATGGCTAATGACCACAGAAATTACAGTCACTGTTGGTAGATATTCTTAAAATAAAGTATGTTTGTAACTGAGATTTGGTTTAAAACTGCAGTTCTGAGTGAATGTGACCTACCACCTAGAGCCTTACTGAATTTTGTATCCGAAGTTGCATAGATGTCATGAAGACAAGAGGTGGTGGCTCCAGCAACAAGCATATAGCTCTGAAAGTGGGACTCCAGGTACAACTGGTTTTATCCCATGTTGAAACTTCTCCCCAGGATAGCCTCAGAGTTAGTCTTCGCAAGAACCTCTCTCTATAGCCATTTTATTAGATAAAGTGCCAGTTGTTTTGTCCAGAACCAGTAGTGTTGACTTTCACATAAAACTTTTTGTGTGTGTGTGCTTATGCTAGGGGACTCTGGTGACTCTCGCAGCCATCTGAGGGAATTACATTCATTTTCAGTCAGCACCATGCTTTCTGGCTGTGAAAGTCTGAAAAAGCCAAAGTGACACTTGCTAAATTATTCTCACCATCCAGTTGAAAAACATGTTCTCACCCAATATTGTTCTTTTCATTTTGTCTTGCAAGGGATGCTTCCTTGTGTCACTTAAAGAATCGCAAAAGGGGTTGACAGCCTCATTTAATTTTTGTCTCAGCTAAAATCATTTTCCCCCACAGAGACCAGTGGGAGATTTCAATCTGAGAGTGAAGAAATGTGAAGTTTGTCTGTTTATCAGAATGTTTACAGCTGTAAATTTTAATCACAGCCATGGTAAAGATTAACCTGTTACTGTGTTTAGTATTGAAATGGTAACCAGAGAGCTCCCAGGCACATGAGCTAAGAGCACAATGAAGTTCTCTATGGTGCTGAATTTTGACCACGAATCAGTACAGTATCTTTCAGCAGACATAGTTATAGTTATGTATTGATGTGTGTGTCTGTATGCATGGAAATAAATAAAACCCTGCACATCTCGATGTGGAAAGTGGTGGAGTCCCCATCCCTGGAGGGATTTAAAAGACATGTAGATGTGGTGCAGAGGGACATGGTTTAGTAGTGACCAGCCAGTACTGGGTTAACAGTTGGGAGCTGACGATATTAAAGGTCTCTTCCAACCAAAACATTTCTAGGATTCTATGAAATATTAGTAACTAATGTGAACAAGTCTGCAGTCTGCAATGTGTTAAAATAGAACTGGTAGCAACTTAATTGGTAACAGCTTTTCAAAGGAGACATCTGGGTGCAGTAGAAAGTTACCTTGAATCTATAGCAGCATTTCAGATCTCTGGTTTAGTTAACAGATGGCAGATAGGAAGCTGTAAAAGAGTAAGACTGAATTAAAATGCCTATAACCCATTTTGTTTCCTCTAATAATCTAGAAGACCTTGGTAGAGGTCTGAAAGCTCATTTGATTGCAGTAAGACTAGGTGATATATTCTCTGAGGTATAATAGGGAAGACATTGTTCAGCATGTCACAACAGTAATAGTAAGCAGCAAGTAACAAGGCAAGCTGGATTTAGCAGCTGGTGTACAGCTTATGTATGGCCCTCTCCAGTTTTCTCAGAACTCTTTTTCTGGCCTACCCTCAAACTGTAGGAAACTGAAGCTCTCGTTTACTATCTGCTCTACTACTTAGCTGCACTGAGTGAGAAAGTGAAATCCTTTCCCTTCCATTCCATTATACCGAATATCCTGTTTACCCAGAGGATGGAAGCACTTGACCTCAGATCTCCAGTGAGCCATGTGGTTTTCTCATTAAACAGTCAGGTTTAGTGGATACAGAATAGGAAAAATGAGAGGGGGAGATCCTCTGAGCTTTTCTTAAGATCAAGTGCTCCTTGTTAATTTTGTGTGGAAACTGATCTATGTTCGTTGTTCTTAATTTTCTTCTTGTCATTAATTTTTCTAGATTGTTCTGGCAAGTGAAATACATCAGCATGTAAACTGTACTTCCATCTTACACACTAATGGATTTTCTTTCCTTAAAGCAGTAAGAAAGTTGTTCCAAAAAGTGGAGAGGGGGGTCACCAGGGTTTCTAACTGAAAAGTATGTATGTGATCTGCTTTTGTCCATTTAAATATCTGCAGGAATTCTATTTTGCCACAATAGATTTGGCGTTGAGGCACAGAACAACTGAATGGGGAGAAGGAAGAGGGTCTAATTGGCTGCTCAATTCTCTATTTCCATTTTGATCTATCACATCATTTTCACTCTTTCTAGTACAGGCAAAGCTGGGCCTGTAGATTGATTATGGTCAAAGGCTTATTATTTTCTGCCCCCACTGTTATTAGAAACATCTATCATCATTGTGGCATTCTGAAAAATGTATGATATAGATTTTTGGTAATCTTTACAAAGTGTGATAAAGTGACTTCAATTAGAAGAGCTGAAAGGGAATCGCATTATTATGAGATCATTGCATGGCTAGTGCTGTTTCTTGGACAGTTAGAGAAGTTTTGCTGCTCTTTAGGAAACATCATTTGACTTTAAAAACAAGGAGGCAAATCCTTTTTGCCAAAAAAAGGGCTATTCCTGCAGTGTGCTACTCAACAGCTTCCCAAACTCACTGTTCTCAGCACTGCCTCTTGTTGTCTGTCTTTATCTGCATTGTATACAGATAATCTGGAACAATGAGGGTGATTTTGCTGCCTGGCCTATAGTTTTATTATCTGTTTCATATTCTGAGTTTTGTATTAATACCTCTGTGGTTCTGGGCAGTTTCATAGACCTCCTAGATGATAAGAAAGGACATTAATACAAAAGAGTCATAACAAATAAGTCAATTCAGTATAAAGCTCAATGAGAAGAGAAGAAACATAAATGGATGAATAATCATTTCATATAACAGGATTACATACAACGTTGCTTCAGATTGACTTTCTCTCTGGCTTCCTTTTGAGTTTAACTCCAGGTTATGTCTGTGCAATGTGATGAAGACAAACTATTGTGCTTCCAAAGGCAAGCTAGCCAAACACTCCATAACACAGCACTCTGGTTTTCACTATGTTAAATGTCGTTGATTTCCTTGCAATCTGAATTTGCAATGTCCCTTTTTTTTTTTTTTTTATTTAGATTACCTTGACATTATTGTGGCATTATCAAGCTTCTGTGAACATTTGCTGGTTAGATCATGATCAACTTCAATAATAGATACTACTTCCACTGTTCAGATGGAGGTTTGAAACGTGGTTAAACAGCTTTCCTAAGGCTGCATTATTCATTGCAAAGCTGGGTCAAAGTGTTACATACCTAAAGCAAATAGCTTTTTATGTAATTAATGGATGTTCATCTCTCACAGTGTGTATCTCTCATTTCAAGCACTTCCAATGGCACCAGGAGCTTGACATTATAATTGAGAATCTATTTAAGTACCGGAAAAAATCACGTTGATTTGGAATTACAGAAGACTTTTAGATTCAACGATAAAGATGCGCTTACAGTACTTCACAGAAAGTTTCCTAGTTTTGCCTGGTTTTCTCTGCCATTCTGCATATCTTTAAACTTTGGTGCAAAAAGTCATCATTTTAGGGCAGCTGTACCCAGGTTCATGATTCGTGGTATTTATAAACCACAGCGATATGGCTCTGCCTGCTCTACTCGCAGGCTTGTTAGTCTGAGTATAATAGTTTTAAGAAGTTCTTTTCATAACCCTATTTATTTTCTTCAGCAACTTGAAGAGAGCATTATTACTGTTTAACCAGTTAAAATGGATAATTATTTTTCAAAATTTCAGGGTATGTTATTAACTGAACATATGTTCAATGTTTGAATTAGATGATGACAGATTCGTATAAGGTGTAAAAATTCTAATTACTTGCGTCTGAAGCATGACAGTTTAGCAGACAAATAGGGGAAGGGAGATTAGCCTTTTGATATCTGGAAAACCTCCAGGTTTTCCTCAGTATTTTCTTGCTGATTCCTCTATTTACATTTAACATACGTTAGTTAAGAACAATTCAGGATTGTAATACTTAAGTGCTTATTTATACCATACCAAAGTAGTATCTCAGTGGGGAAAAAAATGTGATTAACATTTCCTTCAAACTTTCACTTTGTTAAGGCTCTTAAGCCACTGATTTAAGTTAAGGCAGGAGTGTGTTGACCTGTGAGGGTGTATTATAGGAACACAGAGACTATATGGGAGCATTGGCCTCAGAGAACAAATTAAAATCAAGCTGATGATGTTGATGAGGAAGGTGAGTTGAATTTAGGCTACACTCTGTTCTTAGCAATAGCAAGTCAAAATAAAACAAGGTGGACAGGCACCTCTCAGTGGGACTTGAGATCTCTGTAGCCCCTTGCCAAGTAAAACACGGAGCATATCTTTATAGGGGAATCCCCCCTAACAAGCACAGATCAATGTCTGTCCTGCAAGGAGAGAATGACTGAGATGTGCCCTTTGATCCTCAGCAGTGCCTGAAGCATCACTATGAAATGCAGCCTGAGGTTAGCTCTGCACTTGAAAGAAACACTTTGAATTTTCTGCTAGAGGGGCAAATCACAGCAGATCTTCCTTCTGAAACTGTGTATTCCTCTCTAACCTGTGTTCTTGGTAAGGGGACCCAAACTGTCTGGTGCTTTAAAAGTCAGCTTTTCCCTTATGTTTTGTGTTTGTTTGTTTGGGTTTTTTTTTGAGAGGGATTTTAGTCATAAACACCTTGGTTTCCTGATGCTCAGTCTTAGATACTTTGCACACTTCTGCCAAGCTCAGTTAAAAATGGAGTATGTACGTAGAGCCTGGAACAGGGAACCAGCTATTATTACCAAATGGGGTGGATCAAAAATGGCTTGGAAGGATGGGCTTGCATCTTCTGGTGTGAAGATCTGAAGATGTGAGAATTATGCATCACTTCCATTACAGAAATACATGGAGTGTGCATGTATGCCTTTACTGTGTTAAGGAGAGTAGTGTAATCAAATCCTTTTGAATGACTGAAGGTGAAAGGGCTGCTCGAGGTATTGTGACTTGGATTTTTTTGAAATTTCAGCCCTGACAACTGGGGGAACTGACCCTGAGTTTTCTAAGTGTCCCTGGTATTCTTAAGTGCTTGTTGATAAATGAAGGAAATGTAGACAGGTTTTGAGATTGTCTTCCTCAGGTGTTTTTCATTCCGGAGGCTTCCTGTTCTATTCTCTACCTTCCCTTGCAAACTCTGAGGTGTTTAGAAAGGAAATAACAAATAATGCAATTTCTGAGTCAAACATTTTACAGGGAATGTTAGATGTCTGATAAACTGAGCAACATTTTCAGTTTTCAAGTGTTAATGCGATGATCATTCTCACTGTATTATGCAATAAGTGGCATCACACCACACATAACAGAGACATAAATTTGAGGTATCTGCTAATCTAGTTATTTCTTTGACCAGGACTATTGTGGACAGGAGGAAAAATATCCCATCATAAATTCTGTATGTTGTAGGCACTGCCTTTTATGCGTACCACAGGATTAATTGTGGATAAAAAGCAAATTGAAAGGTGAGTGAGAAGAATATATTAAGAAACAGGTAGTCAGGATAATGTAGCCTGGAGCTAAATTTACAGTGTAAAACCAATACTTGTATATTGATAGCACCTGAGAGTAATGCATGTGCTAGAGAAAATTATATTGCAATATGCCTTGATTACCATCTGCTTGGTTTTAATTAATTTTCTTTATTGGGGAACAATGCATTTTCTAATTACACATGAAAACACCGCTAGCTATTGCAGAGTCTTCATCTACTGCACAAACTCTCCTGGTAGACCCACTGCCTGTCTAATTTATAAAGCCTCATCTCACTGAACACGGGCCGTTTGGCAGACTCTTGACGATTGCTCAAATTAATCACATGTGAAGCAACATTCCAAACTTGCTACTTAGGTACAATAAAATTCTAACTGTCAATAACTCAGTTCATACAAATATAAGGGTGAAGCCTCCACCAAATGTAATTAGAAAACAATATAGTTGAAGCTAGAATCAAATTTAAAGTGAAATGTACCATCTGAATAAATGCTTTGGAGATAATGGCTTTGGCCACAAGAGTGGAAATTAGTCTCCTTGCTTTAGATCAAAACCATAGAGTAATATAAAATTAACTTATCAGGTAAACAGTAAAATATTTAAGCCACACAATCAAAACATCAATCCCAGATGGCAAATTTATTACTTGTAGCTCTGTTGAGATCTAACTTAGTTTCAGCCAAAATAAAATTGGCTCAGTGATTTAAACTAGAGTTTCTTCGCATTAATGTCCCTCTTTTCTGCAGACTAATGGAATAAATCCATCAAGGTATGCCTATCTTGTGACTTAATCTTCCTTTGGATATCATCCAAAAGCAGTTCAGCAAGGTACCCTTTCACAGATTTCCGTTCTCTGGCTGAGGCTTGAGAGTGTCCTAAATATGAAGGCTTGGTTCTTATCTGACATCACCTGCCTCACTTTTTCAAGATTAATTCTATGCCAGCTCTTTGAGTTTTTATAAAGTGGGGTCACATTTAGCATTATTACTTGATCCTGTCTTCAAGGGCAAACTGTGAAAAAATGGACAGTGCAGAGTTTGGGAAGAGGAGCCTGTGGTTCAAAGGCAAAGAACTGTGAGGGTTTCCTGGTCACCTTGGAGGACAGTAGTTTGCAACCTGCAGCAAAATACTGCCCTTATGAACATCTGCTGTCTAGTTACTCATTCTGACACATCCTCTGCATGTTCTTTGAGACCGAATTTGCTGACACGTAGTTTGAAATTTGAAAAGAGAAAACAGAGCACAAATCCATGTTCTTAGCATGCGGAGTAGAGTATCTGTTAATAGGAGATTAAAAAGGCCACCTATTTACTGGGTGGTGCTGAAGCAACAATCTGCAAATCAGCACGCTGCTGTTCAGAGCCGTTGTACATTCAATGATCTGTGGACTGTGGTGGGTGAATTTCTTGTCAGATGGGTTTGCACAATTCCCAAAACCATACTAACGTTGACAGCCAAATTATAAATAAATGTCTTTACGCTCTTTTTGCGAGATGTGTGTATAAAGCCTGCCAGCAGTAATGATGCAGTAATGCAGACTTAGCAATTCCTCTTCAGGAGAACTGATCTTGTGAGATTTAAACTGAAGAGGATGATTGCAGAGCGTCTGTATTTTAAATGGCATAATTTGAAATGATCATCCAGCAGCTTTTCAAGAATTGTTTTGCAACAACAAGAATATCGTGTATTTACTTTTTTCTCTGGTAGTGCCTTGGCTTTTGCTTCTGAGGTCAGTGTCTTTCAAAGATTTGCTGCTAAACTATTAAAATTTCTGACTCATTTCCTTCTGAAGGAACAAAAGATAAAATACAAGGGTAGGCTATAGAAAGGCTAAATTTCTGGAGAGCAAAGAGTGATGATGAATTGTGTGCAAAATGGCACTTGTACTCCTGCACCATTCCCTCGGCAATTTCACTCAACTATCTGGAGGTTACTTCAGTGGCTTGAAACTATCCCAATATCAAAAATGAGGAAATCTTTCCAGCCTGGAGGTATATGATATTTCATGTCAACAATAGAAGAAAATGGATTGACATGATTAGCTACATTTTGTATCCAGCAAGAGTTTGCCAGGAAGATAAAGAATGTTATTGATGACCAATTAATCTTTTCTCTTTGAAAGCCTAGGATGGGAAAAGTCTCTTTAGGGTTGATTTGCAGGAACATATAGGCACTAAATCTTTTAGATTCCAGTATTTAGATGTCACCAGAATTCACAAAAATCTCTGCTCAGCTCTTGACTGACCACGGAGGCAGCTGTCTCTCACCAGTGAAGTTTTTGCTGGTGAAGCCCCTATACATTTTCTTCTGCTGGATATATGTGTAATTACTTGATGACACTGCCACAGTCCATATGTGAGACATGACAGGATTCACCAGTAACCTCCTATCCGTGTCCAGAGGCTCTTTATAATTCCCACCTCATATGCAGTAGTGCTTCTGGAAAACAAATGAGAATATATAATATAAAATAACCCTTGATGAATTTGGAGTGGGGATTTGAGTCTGGGTCTTCCACTTTTCATCACAATTTCTAATGTCTGATGTAGAGAATCTTCTAGAAATAATCCCAGTTCTCAGTCCTTCGCCTTCCCCGTCTTCCAGTTTACACATAAAATGAAGCATTTCTTGAAGTGTGCTTCCTGCTGCAGTAATTCTCAAACTGTAGTCACTGTCAATTTGCCACTGGCCCAAGACATGCTTAGGGGAGACAGATAAAATCTACGACTTTAAAGAGTACAGACTGGGTGGGATCAACCAGTCACATCACTGCTTTTAACGAAGGAAATCGGAGACACAAATAATAATTTGGTGTCCATCTTCTACTGAGCCACTTTAGCTGGACTTGGATTTAAGGGTTTATTGGGTTTTGTAAGAAGGGGACAGATTTTCCTGAAAAGCAGAGCTGAGTGAAAAACAAAAAATACAATGTAATTAAAAGTGTCAAAACACAGAAATTGTTTCCAATTTACTTAGCCCAAACAAGCTCATTTTTAACAACATTTTCCATAATATTTTAATATACTTTTACAGTCATATGAAAATAATTTTTTAACTAGGGTTTAGCTACTAAACACTTTCTAACTAATTTAAAGAAGATTGTATACTAGGGTGGAAAATATAGTAAAACCCTGTAAATGGTGTTCCAGTTTTCACTTCTGAGAAAAATCTGTATTTATATGTGAAAACATTTTGGTTAGCTCTAAAGACTGATACGAGCAATGTATGTCCGTGGGTTATGATGGAGCATCCCTGTGCTTCCAGATTATGGCTAGAATTCATAACCTGGTCAAGATCAAATCGAGTCTGGGACACAAACCTTGTGTCTTGAGCTACAATTGAAGGAAAGAGTCCGAAGACTGGTATCTGGTACTAGCACTGTCAATGAGAGAGAGTTACTGGGGTAGCTCGTAAAATACTGTTGTTTTTACTGGCTAGGGACCTCTGCTCTGTAACTGAAAGTAGATTTACCTGCAACTTTCTGCTTACATTGTTTGCAAGTCAGACTTTTGAACAGATGGTGGTTTGGGGTTTTTTGGATTTGCAATTCTTATGGTGTAACAGGAAATACTCTATTCAGCATCTGCCTTCAGTATACTAATTTTTCACAACTGTAAACACATACTTTTCATGGGCCGTCTGTGTGGCTCGCAGCCTCTTCCTCCTTGTGGAAAATCACCCTTGCATTAACAAGTTGTGGTTGAGTTAGAGATGCAGTGGAAACTGTAGCCTTTTTTTAGAAATTTCATTTGTTCTATGTATTTGTGAACAAGAACTTTAAGAAAAAGTCATTTCTGTAATGAAGTAAAGTGCACCAAAGGATTGGTATGTAAGGCATAGGTAATTCAATTACAGTTCCTTTCAGTCTATCCAACTACTGTGAGAGGCTTCTCCAAGAGTGTTTTTTCTTCTGGGAGTGATTTGGAAACAAATAGTTTAATTGTTTAATATAATCATCGCATCTAATAGTAATCCTTCCAAAAAGACACAAATGTGTAGAAGTTGCAGTACTGCAAAATAGAAGGTAAGAATCTCCAGTCTGAAGGCTAATGCTTTGGTAAGATATTACTCTGTGATGCAGATTTAAACAAAAGATTAAGCCTTACTTATCTCTAATGTTTCATGGTTTATTGGGAAAAAAATGCATTTCCTTCAAAAGTTGTACAGATGGCAGTGTTGAATAAATTACTGGAGCTGTATCTTCACAGAAAAGGTGCCAGTTTAGCTTGCTTGAAGTGTAATCTAAAGCTCAGTGACTCTCTCTCACATTATTCAACCAGGTCAGTGACCACCTCATTGTATTACCTTAAATAATTAAGAAGGTAAAGCTTCTGCTAATACTGGAAAACAGCGAAGATTTTGTACCCTGTGTAAATTGAGCGTGCGTGAAGTGCTTGCCAGGAAGTTAATCCAAGTAAAGGGCTGCGTTTTGAATCTGGCTTTTTAGCTAATCTATAATGGGGTAGTTCTGTTGAATGCATTGAATTTATGGAGATTACATCAGCTGGGAATTAATATTTTTTATTTCTTCCTCAAATGGGAATCTCTTCTCTTTTAAACTGAATTCTTTAATAATTGGTTACTACTTGAGTTTAAAACGGTCAAAGGCACTTGCTAGCTGCCCAGATAGGTAGAAGCAGGGGCTGACACTGCAATCCCAGGTGCTACGGCCATGAGCAGTGTCATGGGTTCTGAAGCTGGAGTAGACTGCATGTGAGAACAACAATCCATCCATGTGCTGTTCACAGCTCAAGTTTCAGTAGCTGTGGCTTCTGGGAGCCCTGCAAAATTACAGGATGAATCCTACTGAAGATTCTGCTCCAGGTTCAGAAGCCGTTATCAGTGCTGTAGAGGACTCCAATGATTTTTCTGAGCTGTGAAGGAAGGAACCTGGATTTGTGTATTGTATCTTCTGGATTTGTGTATTGAGGCTGACTGCCTGTCATGTTAAAGAGGCCCTGACTGAAGTCTATGCCAGAGTAAAGATGTACATAAAGAGCTTTATGTTGTGTGGGTTCTCTGGCATCTAGCATGGAATATTTTTAAGTCTTGTAATCATGTGGTTGAGTTTCAGGGAAACTGGCCAATGAATTTATAAGCCACAGGCTGGCGAATTTTCGTACATACTGTAGGAAAGACCCAGCTTCCAAAGAAGGAAACTGGGTGTGTGTGGGTGAAGAGGTATGCTCAGAGTATGAGAGGGATCAGAGCTGGAACAGCATGCCTTCTGCTTTGGCAGTAACAGTCAGAGGCATAAGAAGTCTAGAGGAGGGGCAGACAAGCTTTAAAATAGATATCTGCACAGAAGGGGGGGGGCTACCTTCAGGTGGTTGAGGATCGTCGTCTCTGTCATCACTCGGTACATTTTCTGCTTTGCAGCATCGTTCTGTGGATATTCCTGCTTGTGTACTTTGTCCTCTTCATGTCACATACACACAAACAAGAGGCCAAGTGAACGAGTCAATAGGAAGTGCATGTATATATGTCCATTACCTCTCTTCTTACTTCTGTGCACTTTGTTTCAGTGCGACTGAGATGCCTGCACTTCATTTAATTTACACAGCTCCAAATACTCGCCCTTCTTCATGGAGCAAAGGAACTTTAGGCCTTTCTCTTAAAAATAAATGGTGCTGTGGTATTCTCCTTTGCTCGGTGGCATAGTACTTAGTGCATGGAAACCTGCTAATTTCTGGGTTAGGTTATTGATGTCAGAAAGAAGGCAGCGAACGAGAGTGAGCATGGCTTTCCTTGGAAGAGGTCCATCAGGGCTTCAGAGACTTCCAATGCATTTTTTACATTAAACGAGGGCCAACTGATCAGAAATGTTGAAGAGCTAATTTGTTTTTTGCTTATGTCTCCAGCTGCATCATAAATCTCGGGTTAAATCTCTTTAAGCTCGCCGAGATTTTGCAGATGTTCAAGTAATGTACTTTCTGTTTTTTCATGGTAGGAGTGAAATGGATATTGAAGCTCTTTAGGGATCAGATTCTTGCAATATATTAACCAACCATCATTTCTCTGAAACCTTGTTGTTTGATGAAAAAACATTACCCAGGTTGTTTGTAAAACATTTTCCATGATAAGGCTGCCAAAGGCTAATGGCATTTTCTAGTTCCCAGCATGGTGTGCTTAGGTTCTGTTTCTAGACCTGTTTTGACAAAATGTACTTTGTGCAGTAATGAAGTCCATCAGCAGCAGAGGTACAACGCTGCTGCGTTAGTTGAAAGTGTATGGTATCTCTGGTTTTATTTTTTTTTTCCTACAAGATGTATGTCCTCAACATATGATGTTAAAGTCCTAATAAGTTTGGCTTTTGTCCCACTCTTTATCAAGTGTAGATGCTAGGGTACAAACACTGGAGGATTTTCTTTCTCAGGAAAGGAGTTTCCATTATTACTCCATTTATGCAAATGCTTGTCGGAAAACATTAAGATCAAAAGCGTGTATTATTTTTAATGTCAACAACAAGAACACAGAACAGCTCCCCTTGGCCCCACTTGCAGTGCTGGGTACCAGTGCAGTTCTTCTCCTGTATCTGATGTCACATATTCAGAATACTAAGGTGGTATCTTGTGGCTACCAAGGTACTCCTAGATGCTTTCTTTCCCCGTCTCCTTGGCCTTTCCTTGCCATGTCACCATGAGTCCCGGGGGAGCAGGCTACATGTCTCTTCTAGCTGCAGATAAGAGAACAGAAAAAAAGTATTTAGTAATTTAGTCTCTTTGATGTTTGTGTGTGCACAGCCCACTCTTGCTGAGTGAAAATAAGAGTTGTCTGAGAATTTACCTACCAGCTTTTTTGGTTATGTTCAAATTCATACTTCTGTTAGGGTTCTTTGGAAATAAAATTTATGCTAGTCATATGGAAGTAGTTTTCTGAAAGTAAAATGAGAAGTATTATCCTCATACAAAGGTGATTCGTCTGTACTAAATGTGAGTCCCTCTCTCAAAGCCTCAAATTATTATGGTAAATAATTGAATCACTTTTTCAACATAAGCAAAAGAATATATTTTTCTCTAATTTTGTCTTCAGATTTGGCCGAACCATTTATGCTGAGGTATTGCCAAATGATTAGTTTTGAAATGGAGCCAGAATTTCTCTGACAAGTTATTTCAGGAAAGTACCAGATGACTTTTAACATAAACACCATTTGCATGTTTGAGAAATTAGTCTGGGCATTTTAAAAAGAAAAAATTTTATCACTTAAAGAAAAACAGAGACATAATTCAGAAATGTCAAATCATGAACTGCTGTGGATCAAGTGTTTTACCCTGTGAAATCCACAGTCAGATGGGAAGTACTTTAATGCTAGCAGAAAGGTGATACTCTAGCTCTGTTCTTCATTTCATTTATCATCACTCACTTCTCAGCCTGTTCTTATCTGAAGTGTCTGGTGATTTGTGCTAGAGCGTCTCATCCACAGATGAAGCCAATGAAAAGCACATAATCCCGTCTCTTCGTTAGGATGTGCTGAGTTCACTGTACTTCCAAGGAAAAGAGCAGGAGAATGAGCCAAGGCAGCAGAGTTACGAAGAAAAGCGTTTGGTTTTTAGTTCTATTATATGAAAGGTAAGCAGCAGGACAAAGAAAGGCTGAATATTTTCTGTTTACATGAGGCAAGACATACTGGTATGACATAAGACTTTAGATTACTTATCTGTGTCCTGCGGAGTACCTGATGGCTGGGGAGATATGTGTGGAAGATCAAAGTGCTGCGATTTTTGCATCCAATATTTTCCTAGGCAAAGTGTTTGTTTTCCTTTATAATTTCATTTGTTGGATAACAGAGTCATGAGTGTGCTGGCTCACCTGCAAATGCACTCACTGTCGCTATCACAGTTATGTAAAAAGCAAAGGGCTTTATTCACATCTGGATCAAAGTTTTCTTAGTCTTCTCTGGTGTTTTAAAGTTGCAATAAATATTTTTCAAGTTTCTTTACACTGCCAGAGTGGGATAAAAAGATGTTACTGCATATGAGAATCTGGCTGGTAGTGTCCCCTCAAATGCTCACACCTGGGGACAAGTCACATTATGCAGAGCTAGAAAATATAATCTAATAAGGACAATATTTTGTTTGTCTATATAGTCATGATCTTTACATTCCTTTATATATCAAAACACCTTTTTTTTCCTATTTTTTTCTTTTCATTTTTTCTTTTTTTTTATTATTTTTTTTTAATTTTCAACCCAAGCCATTGTAACAGAAAGAAATTTGTAGACTGGCTTATGAAAATTCAGTTCGGAAGGCGTTTTCTATGTAAGTCACAGCTTGGCTGAAGGGAAGGCACGTGTGAGGGAGAAGCTGACAAATAGGCAGATGAAGCTGGAAGCTGTGCCCTTAAAAATACACTAGAAAAGATGTACACATTCAAGGAGGTGCTCTGGGAACTGTGAGTGTGTACTGCTTCATTTATTCCTGGAAATTAAAATGGAGAAGAAGATGCTATGAGCAGTTCAATATGATTATGATTTGTGATATGTTGCAGGACTTGAAATCGCTTCTGACTGTGGCCTTAACTGCTAATGAGTAAATGCTTCCCTTGGTTACACCTGCCCTGCTCCACTGACTCCATGGATCTATTAGGGCAAACTGGGAGTGGAACTGGAATAACGCGCTTAAAATTCACTGTTCAAACTGAAATGCTGATCACAACAGTAAGTGTTTTTGGAGAAGAAATTGTAGGGAACAGGCACTATGTTTGGTTTGTATTGCTGTTTTACAGCCCACTTTTCTTTCTCCTGTGAATAAACCCTAAAGCTATCAAACAGAGGCTGGATCTTAGAAAAACTCTTTGTGAACTAAACACAATCAGATTTGTTCCTTTCTGAAAAGATTCAAATGAGAGGGTGCTGGTCCTGCTCTGCTGTATGCATGCATCTGTGTACGCACTTAGGAAGTGTGTGTACTGTGTTTGGCTCAGAAGCTCACATTAGGGGATTTGAATTGTTTGAAGCTGAGGCTATGGCAGTTTCCTCCATGAACTTGGCTTTATGAGTTATAGCTGTACAATGTCCTGTTTCATCTTCATTTCTTTCAAGAAGCCCTTGTTAAATTCTTGCCAGCTCTGACAGTAAGAAAGAAGCACACTAGTGAATGGTATCCTTTAAAACATTTCTTCTTACATCGCTTAATAGCAAGCTTTATACCTGACATTTGCTGGTTTTTCCATCTTCTGTATATCTTCTATGTATTTTGTTTCACTTAAGAGTCATTCTCCTCACCTGAGGTCAGAGACATTTGCAAAACTTCTGCCTTAAACCATTCCAGTGAATTCTCAAAGCATTAGCTATGTGACTGATGATCTATCAGCTCTTCCACAGCAATAATGCTTAGTCACTGGGACTGCTAAATTAAGACGGATGCATAAGAAAAATCTGTTTCAGTTGTGGTGTTACAATAATTCAGAAAATTACCTGCGCATAGTGGTTAGTACAAACACGTGGGGACTGGACATCTTGAGATACTGATAATGGTATTCCACACAGATTATGCAGCTGAATTTACCCCAGTTGAGAAATAGCTGAAGTTGTTTGATATTTGCTCCTTGCCTCTGCGGTATGAATGGTTTCAAGTGCTAAATATCTAAAAATCTTGATCATTAGTTGTAACCACTGTGGTAGCTGTAAGGTTGTTTTAACAAGTTAATAAGGAATATGGTGGTGATGAGACACTCATATTTAATTAGATATGAATTAGTGTGATAGATAAAAAGCTATTCCCAGCCCTGGAAGCCACCATTCCAGAGCTGGACTAAAGCACAGCAGTAACCAGCAGCTGCTATTGCTCTTTGCTGTTCTGCTGCTAAAGGAAAGACTTGGATTCCAACATCTCCAGTCTGGCACATTTCACAAGAATGAGCAAAACTAACTTGGCACAAAGGACGTGGCATATTAAGGGGGGTTTAAGATGTATAATGAACTTTACGTAGTTGGTGTTGGGGTTGATAAGAGAGTTACTTGCTGAGTTAATGCACTGTGAACCTATCCTGGATTACTGCTAAGTCCATTTGATCTGCTCTATCCCCTTATCAGATAATTCCCTGCTGAATCAAGTATATTTTCTGTCAAATCCTAGCTTTAAGATAATGAATCAAAGTTGGTTACGGTTAAATGTATCCTGATTAGATCAAATGGTTTGATGGACAGTGTAATTTTTTGATAGATGTATTATTTATATGTAAAACACTCCTGTTCGTGACACCCTGGCTGCTCCAGCTGGGATGAGTGCCAAGGGAACTCATTTTCCCTACGCAGCACAGAGCTGAGCTGCCTGAGGTTATGGACTCTCATCGACTCAGGGCCTCCCTACCACATTTACATTTTCCGTTCTACCCTTTGGTTAAGGCTGCAGGAACTTGTAGCTCTTTCTGAGAAGAAGTGTGTGGTGACAGGCGTTATTCCAGAACTGCATTGCTGAACCTTGGGTGCGCTAATTTTGATGAAGCAACGCTGCATTTCCTGACCTGAGACCCTTCACCACACTTGCAGCTCTAGCCCAAGCAATTTCGGCACTGGAAAGTTTTAAATACCGGTGTCTGTGTGCCAGGTAGATTGTGGCAACCCAAGTGCCTGGGAGGTTATTTCACCGTGGTGTTCTGCAGCGGCAGGAGCCTCAAGTGCAGGCGCAGGATGCAGTAAGCCTCTTGGGCAAAGCAGAGTACAAAGATCTTTCCTGAGTTCTGAAAGCAGCAGCTTTGTCTCCAGCACAGTTGCCTTTACAAGATGTTGTACACAGAGGGAATGTTCGGGTGCAGAAATCTTCCAAGGACATAATCAGAGGAAGGTATACAAACAGGTCAAGTACCATGACCAAGGCTATCAGGTTATCTTGCGCACAGAGTAATAATAATGACCGATTCCAGCTCTGTTAAATCCTCTATGTTTTTTAAATGGTTATTAAAAAATAAAGCTAGCAGGCAGGATTCTCAAAGCCTCTTGAACGAACTCAGTGCTCAGTTGCCATTAACGAAGACCAGGCTTCCATCTGCAATCTGTTCTTTGTAAGATTTTTGTCACAATTAGAGATTAGAAATGAATTCTGCAGAAAATACCCTAGAAAGCTAATAATCTTTATCCCACACAGTGTTTTATAATACTTGACCAAGGATTATAGCGACCGACTAAAGGTGTCAAATGCGAAGGCATTAGCACCCTGTAAACAACATTTTCTGTATGACTTGAAGTTTTTATAATAATATTTGCTCACTGACAGCGTTTGTCAGGAAGGAGGAAAACCCCTCTCCTCAGTGCTTGTGTTTCACTGCTATTTCTGTCTTGCTTCCCTTAGAAATAATGTCCTGCTTTAATTGTCTGAAATTTAACTTCAGTTACTTTTACTGTTTGTCCCCACAGTAAGAATATGATTTTACTGTAGATGATGAAATAAATTTGCCAGAGATGAATTGCTAGATTGACATTGCCCTAAAATGCTCAGATATTTTCTTTACAAATTTCTTCTTGAGTAGAAGCTTATTACCTCTGAACGGAATTCATTTCATTTCATAGCTAGAACATCTTGAGTGCATGTTAGCTGGGCTATATCAAATGAGCCATGGATTTCTGTCAGTGTGTTAAAGAAATATTCAATGTACTCAAGAAATAAATGTCCCTCTCCCTCCCTCTGTCGTAATGCCTGCAATTCCCTAATATTTTATCCTTGTTTCAGCAAAACTTTCTAAAATCACTGTCGATAATGGTGGTGATAAACAGCAGCTTCTTTCAGGACTTGTTTCCAAGTGCCTGGGATTGTAGTTCATTTGAGCTTAAATTACACAGGTTTAGCATGTGAGAGAGAACCGAGTTACCTTTCTGTCTTCCCACCACTTCTACACTTTCCTGATGAAAAATTAAATCCACTTGATGATTAGTGCCTAGTTTAATTCAATTGCTTCTAACTAAAATATTTAAGTAATCTCACCTGGAGACCCCAGCAGACATGAAGTTGAAATTAGCACCAGCTCATAGAAGAGAGAGGGGCAGATGAGTATCTGGTGAAGGATTGTGAAGGAGAAGTACTAGGACCAGGCTGCAAAATACAGTGGAAGTCTTGCCACGTGCCTTGTCATCTTAGTGATGTGAAATATTCATTTTCCTTCTCTAGGATGTTTGTTGTCACGGGAACGAGGAGAAAAACATCATCAAGTCTCTGGCTTCTACCTGATAGCTTGAAGACACAAGACAAGGATGGAATACGCGATGGAATCAAGAGGAACTTGGTCAGTGATATTTTTTGGATGTTTTTAAAGATATATCTTTCTGGTTTGCTTTATGTCCACCAAGGGTATATCTACACACAACAAAAAGCTAGCTGAGCTCCTTTTAAACAAGGTGATTTCAATAGAGGGAAGGGTATAACTTTTTTTGTTGTGTCATTATATGACTTTTATATTGTACTGTGAAATGTAAGCAACTTCAAAGAGGTTGTTTCTAGAAAAGCCATGTTACTGTACGGTTCCTTAATGCAAGTTATAATATATACATGCACACAGATTTTTTTTTTCACTTCAATAATACCAGAGTCCTCAACACAAAAGCAATCTCTTACAACTTCTTTATGTATACATATGCCTCTTAAAGTCTCCTTTTTTTCCAAGTTATTTTCTTTTTTACCTAGCTTCCTATTTTTCTTTAGCTAGAAGGTATCTATCTGTACATCAGCATTGGCTATGTTCTAGGAGCTTATCAGCAGTTCCAAAGGTAATTTGGAATAGCTAATATGTAAGAAATTAATGAAGAATTTCACCTTGGACAAAAGTCAGTAATCACTATTCAGATTATATAAAAAATGGTAATTTGATATTTATTTTAAATGCAGAGAAATAGAAAACTTCCTCTCTATAGTACTTTTTGTATATCATAGTTTTAGTATTAATCCCATTATTTTTGTGACATTCATCTTTCACTTTAAGGTTGATTAGGGGACAGGCAAGAGGGGCTCTGATCATCCAGACTGCTTTTTTACTTCCTATGGAGAAAAGTCCTCTTTCCATTGGATAGGCTCTGTTTGGTTGATTGACTGGCTCTGTGCATAATTATTCGTTCACAAAATAGCCTGTGGGTGGATCTCAACAGCAGGGTGGTATGTAATGTGACTGAAACTCATTGATTAAGTATTATTACTTATTTGAAGTATTAACTTATTAATCTGCTTAAATACATCAATGAAAGTAGCAAAAACATTGTAAGTAGTGAAATTATTATACACAAAAAGATCCATTCCTTACCTAAAGTTCTGCTATCCCTTGCTGGAGGAAATCTTTGGATTTAACTGAAATTAAGGTTTTAGCTGACAGATTCTACTTTTTATTCTTCTGTTTTTGTAGTAGTGTTTTCCATTAATACAGAACACCACCAAACCACGGAGGTATTCATTAGCTTCTTGGTATCATTATTACTATTGAAGAGTAAGAAAAAGTCATTGGCTGGCTGCCAGCCACCCACCTGTGGTTGTTTTCTGTTCCTTTCCGGACGGGACAGAATCACCCCTTGTCCCCTCAGAAGATAACTTTAAGATCAGTCAGCTCCTTGAAACAGCTTGTGCTGTAACAGAAATTGTGGCAATTCCCTGGGGAACAGGAACTCCTCTTATTTGCAGGAGAAGGCTTTGAGGTGCTGGAGTGCCATGGAAGCACCCAACACGGGTGCTCAGCTTCTTAGGTACCAGCTGTGATGTTTTAATTGGGACCCACTTTCTAGGAAGAATAACTTATTGCAGATCATGGATGCCTGGTCCTGTCAATCAGAGGAGGGGACGTAGTACACCTGAAAAACCTCGAACCCAGTATGTAAGATACTCTTTTATCCTGAGTTTCCTATTTTAATTCACATGTTCTCAGGAGAGTACAGGGAAAGGAGAACGATTTAAGCCTTTAGCAAAGCACAGTTTCGTTTTTAACTGGTTAATTGTCCTTATCCTAGAAATTAGCTTTTGAGACAGTATTTTTGGGAATCTCAGTGTTTACTTAGATATTAAAAAGCAGATCAACAGATTCCTTCAGATTAAATTTTAGCATTTCTTTGAGGGGCTATAAAACAATGCAAAAAGTATTCTTGTATATGCTTATGTTTTATACCATTTTAGTGTGTGATGGTCCTCCTTGGGTGATAAGCATCCTTGCCTTTAGCACAGTTAGGCACAGTGGTGGTTTGTGAGAAGAGGTGGGATGGATCATTTTGATAAAGTGCCCAATTCCACCCTGTTGTAAGGAAAGCATAGAGCAAACATTTCAGTAAGACCCAAATTCCCAAACTGGGAAATTTTAGGAGGGCAAAGTGTGCATTGATCAGATTTGTAGTGCTTAGGAAGAAAGAGCAGAAATACAGCTGTTCTTTGAATTTATGATGGGAAGCTGAGCAGAGCAATGCTGCATTTAGAAACATAATTGGCTTCTGTGGCGATGTGGCCAAAGGAATACATGAGGGATTCTGTGAAATAAGAAGTAAGAAGAACAGCTACTGTACTCTTGTTTTTCATGCAGTCATTGCATCTAGTATTTCACCTTCTTTGGCATTTTTGCTGATGGTGACAGGATGGAATGGATATTTACACCGGGCAGACTACTGATTAGGACTGCGGAAAAGAGTGGTGTGTTTTGTCAAGGTATTAACACAGTTCAAGGTCTCTTGTCACAAATGTTTATGATGATGAGGCAAATACAGAGCAATTACCATTTACTGGGTAATAATTTGGCAACATTTAGAAAGTGGTAAACAGGAGTGACTGGAGTAATGTATGAGTTTGGGGCATCATCCCAAAACTCTATCAACACTAATTACAGGTTTGGTGCACCAGGTGATTATTCAGCAAACATTTGCTACTCTTAGGCTGTTGTTTGTTTGTTTCCACGAGCTGAAATCCTCAGGATGGAACCAGAGCTCTTCCCTGCCTGTTACCCATCCCGTGTTCTCTGTGCTTCCTTTTGCACATGGATTTGTCTTGGAAAGACAAATATTTGAGAATTGTCTGGGCTTTGTAGAAAGCCAGTTGCACATCATCGGCTATCTTTCAAGGATGAAGATGGTTCTAAGTAATAACTGATAAACACGTTTGTGTTTCTAATAAGGGTAGTAAGGAATATTTTTAATGGGGAATTGTACACATGAGATCTGTTCTCAGCTCTACCAGATTTTCTGTGTCAACAGTGATTAGGCTGTTCATGGGTACATCTCCCACTTCTAAAGAGGAAAAGTATTACTGTGTGAGGGTAATGAGAGTGTTTGTGACTGTAGCCAGATACCTCATTAATTAGGTGCGTATATATACCTAAAATGGATGTGACATTTTCAGACTATACTGGCCAGGGCTGTGCTCAAAGACTGGTTTATTTGTAAAATCAATATACCAAAGTACATAAGTACATTGGCATGCATATATTCTCAATGAATGACTGTGCAGGGGGGGAACCCAAACAAAACAAAAACCTCAAAAAACACAACAAAAAAACTCCAAACCTAAGAATCCTAAAACACCTTAACAATGAAATAATACACTATTGAGTATTGCAGTTGCTACACCAAACCTCTAAAGCAAAACGTTTCCAGAGGACTGAACAAATCTCACGTTCAGCTGGTTGCTTGCATCCTCTCCCATCCAGAAAACCTCTTACATGCCCAGGTAAGTTCAAGCACACCAGCAGCCCTGCTGGAATCAGTAAGGATCTACATCTGCTCGTCCACGCAGTCCAGAAACTTCTGTTTCCATTTTTCTCCTGGTTTCCTGACCTCTTGAAACATTTTTACACAGCATTCCCTCCCCTGTGAAATAGGGAGTAGAGTGGCAATATTGTACCTACTTCAGATTTATAGTCTTGTGATTTTGGCATGGGGTTATTGTGAGGGGAGCCTTCAGAGGGTGGAAGCTCCAAGCTAGAGCTTTCTTTGATTGGGATTGATTTTCAAAGCTGTTTCCTTTTGATGACTGTGGTACTGTACTGTGTGTACTGATTTCTGAAGGTGAGCTTAATGTTCGTCTATCTCGGTACTTTTTTTCTTCCTTTATAGATGTAATGATGCTAGTGGCAGTCTGGTGCTTGAAGGAGTTAAAGTTCTACTCTGGCATGTTTCAGGTCAAGTCTTGCATGAAAGCAGCCTGGTTGGTCTGAGCTCTGTCTAATATCACTTTGTCAGTGTGACACTTCCCTTCTTTCGTGGTCCATGTCACAAAGTGTTCAGACAAGTGCTACAGACTTCAGTGTTCAGGATTTGGCTTGGTAAGAAAGTTAACGAGACTGTGATAATTACATCATACAAGGTCAGTTAGATCATGTTCTTACAGAGACTGTTCCAGTGATGTAGAAAAGATGAGGGGGGTCAACCTAGATGCAAGTGGCTGTGGGAAAGAGGGAAGTAGAGGGAAAAGCTGTATTTTGACTGAAATTAATTCTCCAGACTTATGTTGTTTGTCAGACCCTTCTTGCTGTTACTGCTGGGTGACCAGAACTGTTGGATATTATAAAAATACAAATGATAAGTGGAGATTGGCAGTATCTGGACAGGAACTTCTCTCTGGGAGTTCTCTGACTGGATTAGAGTAGCTGCCCTGAATGTTCTCCTGCGGGCAGGACAACAGTGGTAGAGGCCACAGACAAGGTTGTGGTCAAAGACTACTTCAGAACGACCACTTCTTGTGGGTTTTTTTGTTTTGTTTTGGTTTTTTTTAAGTGACTAAAGGAGTTTGAAGGCTGGGATGAGAGTTTAAGTATCCTCTGAGGAGTGGCCTGGGGGAAAGCAAAGAGGGTAAAAGCTGTTTACTTTTAAAGAAAGAAGTGAAAATCTAAAGAGACAGGAGCAAGTGTAACATTCAGAGAACACAGGAGTCTCTTAGGGCCTCTTTAAGAAGCTCAGAAATTTTCTTTTGACACACCTTGCTGATTTTTTTTATATTTTCATTTTAATTCATGGTCATCCCACACAGGGCCTGGTGTTGCTGTATTAATTGAAGTTGTAGCCATTCAGCAGATCAGCCCTCCTTGAGAATTGCATGTCATGTCATTAAACTGGAGTAAATGCTGGGCAGTTTTTTTGTGTAAATGCAGTAATTTTGGCCTTCTCCAGAGCCTTGGGGAGCCACGAGGCAAAATATACTCATTTATCTGGCTTTCAGACTGTGGTCTGCATTTTTTATTTTTTTTTTGGTGCTGGCGAGGGTGCATTTAATTCTCATGGTATTACCTTTTTGCTTCTAATACTCCATGACCACCACAAAATTTGCAGCATCAAAATCCATCAAGAACCAAAGTCACTAGATCCAGCCAGAGCCCTGTATTGTATTAGAAAAAATTCCCTTTTAACATTTCATGAGCAGAGATTAATAAAACATCACACAATTAAATATTTCATGTTATCAATTGCAGCTGATTAGCAAGCTCATGAATAGTGTGGAAACCTGTGAGAGGTTGAACCATCTTCAGTATTATACCTGGTACTGGAAAGGCAAACCTATTACTTTAGTAAGTTATAGTTGATTTGGTGCAAATTGCACGTTCATTTAACCAATCTCTTCTTTTAACCAAACCAATCATATATAGTTTTAATGCTGCTGTTTGGCAGTAAGGTTTTAATTAATTTAGTTTTGACTTTAACTGATGTGTGGAAGGTTTATTTTTTCAATAGGGTTATTCCTGTGTTATTTATTTGGATAATATTCATTAAATAATTCTCAAAATGACCCAGAGGGAATTTGTCTGCAGGAAGACAGTATTTATTACATATGGAAAGATTTTATTCATATATTCTGGCTTCAGACAACCTGTTTCAGAAGAAGCCGATCTTTATAAAGTATTTATTCGGTAATTACATAGTATTTATTTATGCCCTTATGCACCAAAGTAGGCCAGTTTGTCAAAGTCTTGCTCGGGCTGCTGAGTAACACTTTGCAGGAGTGGATTTCGCAAAGACAACCTCACACCGCTAATGTAACTTCTAAAGACCTTTCCCTTCCCTGAGTGGTGGAGACTCCCCCCCCCCCCGGGTATGTTTTTCCCCGTCTCTTCACCTTTAAAGGCTGGATTCTGGCACTGGGAGAAGCCTAGTAATAGAGTTATACTAGTTAAAGCCCAGGCTCCTCTGAGCCACTGTTTCCCTCCATCTTTAGCACTGAAATAATGACTAAATCTCCTTAGTTCAGTGTTCGCTCTTCCCCACTTGCTTTGAGTTTTCACTTCTCCAAAAGTAGGTATTTTAGTGGGTCACGTATTAAAATTTAAAAGCTTGAATTTAAAAGCTTTTGCTCTTTTCTGGAGTTTTAACTGTAAGGAAAGAATCTAGGTCCTCTTAGAGCTTGGCTGCCTTGGGAGTTCAGCCACTTTTCTGGGGTTTTATATGGTCCCACATGGTGTGTGGTGATCATTCTTTAAATAGCAATATAGACTGTCTTCCTCTGCTTTTCCCCAAAGCTAGTCTGTGTGTCCTAAAATACTCTGTCCTCTTTGTTGGAGAAGTTTTTAGCCTTTCTGTGAAAGGGACTGGTGAAAAAGGTCTTTCTAGACGTTATCGTGCTGTAGACAGTCCTGTAACAGGGCGCAGCAGCATCCTGGGAACCGGCGTGAGGGCTTGAGTGGCGGAAAGCATCTTCAGGGCAATTCAGGTTACCTCAGGTCCTGGCCTTCCTTCCACCACGCGGTCTTTCTGTAGCAGTGAGCAATACTGATACAGTTTGTGCTGAGCACCCTCAAAAGCAGTCATGTGAAAGGTTTGAAGGCTAACAAGGAAAAGATGAACCTTACTTAATGACTTTTGTTCTTTCTTCTACTTTTTTTTTAAAATAAATTACTTTAAACCTTGATAGGTGTAGAGCCATTTACAACAAATGTCAAGGTTTAAACAAGATTCATGAAGTAATTTAATTTTTTTACAACATCTTTCAACCAACCGATACGATGGTAAACTTTATCACAATTATAATCAGCATCCAAGTGAGAAATTCAATACAGATGTTAATTCCCCTTGTTTACTTAGGACTGTGAAAGCTGCAGTTGATAGAAGTATAAAAAGGAAAATACCTGCAGCTAGTTCTTTCAAAAGCAATCATTTGGGAATATCTAAACTGAACACCTTGTTTGAAAGGGAGGATGAGCAAACATTTACATACGAAATGTAAAGTTCATGCACAGTAAGAGTGCCCACAGTAAGAGGGCTCATCTGCATTTAGGAGATTACAAGAGAAGAGAAATCATTTTTTACATAGACAACTACCCTAAGTGCAAACAAAGAACGGCAGAACTTACTGAACTTGGGAGATAGGAAAGGAGGGAGGAAAAACTAATTGTTTTCAAGCTAAGTTACTGGAGTCAAAATCTTGAGATTGTTTTTTGGGAAAGAAGATGCTGACCAAGAAGCAAGAGTGAACTCGCATCAAAACATGATATAGGGAATTTTGTCTGCTGTGAAGGCCGAGATTCTTTTCAATGATCAAAATAGAAAATTTTGGTTCTGAGAGGTTCGGGTCAAATCCCGGCTGCATGAAAATAAGTGGCAAAACTTGATACCAGTTTGAAAAAAGCCAGGATTTTTTGAAATCTTTTACTTTTTTTTTTTTTTTTTTTTAAGCTAGGCAGTAGATGAGTATGGAAAGTAAATCTGATTTTCCTTGCAATTCTGGAACTGCTGGGGATCTTGTCTGAAAGATTCATCTTCTCACGAGAACGGTATTATTCTTCTGCATGCGTACCTGTGTTCACACCTAGCTAACTAAAACCCCCACAAATATGAGAAAGGTTATGAAGAAATGTTGGCCCTTGGTGTGTCATAAGGGCACTGTTTGGTTATGAGTGTTCGGGGAGCTCATGGACTGCTTATTATTTATTTGACATTTGAAGGTGGATCTTCCCCAGCTGTTGGAGAAAGCTGGTAGCATTTAGCTGGGAGAACAAAAGGTAGCTGTGTACCAACCTGAAGTCTGAGCAGCTGGTAAAAATACTGTGCAAGGTCTGGTGAGTCACATTTCAGGAGCTGTTCTGAATAAAATGAGGCTTCACAAGAGCAATCTGCGATAGGGATTAAGAGACAAGGAAGCAGAAGAGGAAAGAAAAGAAGACTGGTATTTGCCTGGTATTTGCTTTAAAATAAAGCTCTGCTTTAAAATGCATACAGCACCTACCCAGACAAGTGATGTAGGTCCATCCTTGTACATCAAAATCTGAAAAATATTTGGTTAGTTTCCCCTCAAATGTATTTTTTTTTAATCAGGATTTAATTAATTTACAGTGATCTTGTGTAAAACGCGCATTTCTCTTTTGTATCAAAAGGCAATCATTAGAGCTAGTTAGAATTTTCCAGTATCCAGGTTCACTACCAAATTTATATTATATTCATGATTGTGCTTAAACCTTTTCTGTTTTATCAGAGCTAGAGAAAGGCCTTTATATGGTTATCAAGCATTAATCATTCTCTGACACTGGCAGCCTGGTTCGGATTCATACCTCTGACCTACAGCTGAATGACACCATATCCAGTAAAGCTGGCTAAATATCTGTGAAAATATTAATCATATAAATGATTGATGAATTTTTCTCTACTTCATTGAATAATTTATTTTCATGACTGGTATTCAATAAACTCTACAGCTAGCCTTAAACCTGCTTCAATAACTAGGCACCATCTATCACCGTCAATGACCCATGCAGCTCCTCTGCCATTCGGGTCCCAGAGTTCCCCATTTTAAGAGGAGAAAAATGGGAAGTACGGTCACCTTTTCTTCAATGTTTAAAACCTTTTGTGAAGTTAAAAATTTGGATGCTTATTTTAACCTTTCTGACAAGTTCTTACAGCCTTTTTGACAGATTGCATAATTCTGCTTCAATGGAGATGTGGCAGTAACACCACTTGACAATAGAGTTTATCACCAGCTGTCAGTAGATGGTGCTACTTTGAGACTGAGTGTAGTAGGGATGTTGTGATTCCATCCACCTGTAAACTGATCCTTGGTTACAAAACTCTGTAGGTTAGTTACCCACTTCCTTCGTCAGAAAGCTGTACCCTACTTTTGTACGTAGCTGTCCTCTCCTTCCCAGACCTGGGCCTGAAAAAAAGTGAAAGGTATCCACATTTCTTCTCTTTTTATTCCAATATAAAGTTGGTTTTTGCAGATGTCAGCGATAACCCTCTGTGGTGGTGTGACCCTGGCTGGACGCCAGGTGCCCACCGAGCCACTCTATCACTTCCCCCCCTCCTCTCAGCTGGACCAGGGGAAGAAAATTAGATGAAACTCATGGGCTAAGACAAAAGCAGTTTAATGAAGAAGCAAAGCAATGCTGTGCACAGAAGCAAAAGAAAACAAAGATTTATTCTCTACTTCCCATCAGCAGGCACTATCTGGCCCTTTTTGGGAAGCAGAGCTTCACCCCATCCCACCGCAGGGGGAATGTTGAAAACCAGCCTTGGTGCCGCG